>CAUJNA010000386.1:18910-33910 GCA_963377175.1 Effrenium voratum | reverse complement strand
TTGCTGTTGCTGTTGCTGTTGCTGTTGCTGTTGCTGTTGCTGTTGCTGTTGCTGTTGCTGTTGTTGTTGTTGTTGTTGCTGTTGTTGTTGTTGCTGTTGTTGTTTTTGTTTTGTGTTGTTGTTGGTGTTGTTGTTGTTGTTGGTGTCGCTGTTGTTTGTGTTCATGTTGGTGTTGTTGGTGTTGGTGTTGGTGTTGGTGTTGTTGGTCTTATTGTTGTTGGTGTTGTTGGTGTTGTTGTTGTCGTCGTCGTATTGTTTGGGCTGGTTTGCTTGTCGTTCTTGTTTGTTTTGTTGTTGGTGTCGTTGTATTTGCTTGGGCTGTTGTCTTTGTCGTTCTTGTTTGTTTTGTTGTTGTTCTTGTTATTGTTCTTGTTTTTTGTTACTGTTCTTGTTTTTGTTCTCGTTTGTGTTATTGTTGTTGTTCTTGTTCTCGTTTTGTCATTGCTCTTGTTCTTGTTGCTGTTGCTGGTGCTGTTGCTGTCGCTGTTGCTGTCGCTGTTGCTGTTGCTAGTGCTGTTGCTGCTGTTGCTGGTGTCCGTGTTGTTGCTGTTGTTGCTCTTTTTTTTGTTGTTGGTGTCGGTGGTGTTGTTGGAGTTGTTGGTTGTGTTGGTGGTGTTGGCGGTGTTGGTGTGGTTAGTGTGGTTGGTGTTGTTGGTGTTGTTGGTGTTTTTTGGTGTTTTTGGTGTTGTTGGCGGTGTTGGCGGCGTTGGCGGTGTTAGCGTTGTTCGCGTTGACGTTGTTTACGTTGTTGTTGTTGGCGTCGTAGGTGTTGTTGTGTTGTTGGTGGTGTTGGTGGTGTTGGTGGTGTTGGTGGCGTTGGTATTATCGTTGGCGTTGGGGTTGGTGCTGGTGCTGGTGCTGTGGCTGTTGCTTTGCGAGAAGGGCAGCAAACAGTTCCTTATTGGGCACCGAGGCCAACAAGAAAACTGAGCCTTTCTTACTTTGAAGTGCCCATTTGCGCATGCAAGCGGAGAAAAGACGCCTTGCACCCTAAACGCTTGCACCAGCCCAGTCCCAAAAGGAACTACACACCTGAAGCCTGAGGCTACATGACGTTTCAGTGCCTTCGGTCTTCGAACGTTGTTGGGATGTTTGCCTGCTTCCGGCTAAGCCTTTGCTGAGATGTCCCTCTATGCTATTCTTTCTTGCTCCTGTTTGAGGTCCCCACGTCCCAAGTGGGTTTGGGTTGCTGTTCTGGCTGGAATCTTGAATTGTTGTTTTTGAGCCGGGCTTGGCGTATTTTGTGGGGAAAGGTTGATCCTTCTTGCGGTCCTCAACCACTCGGCTTTGAAATGCTGCCGCCAGCGGAGACGTCTTTGGATCAAGGGCTCGAATTTGAAAGCCCTTGTCTCCCACCTGCAGGGCTGCACACTGCGCCCATGACAGGCGCGATGGTGTGGTAAGTTTGCAAATGCTCTCGGGATCATGCATCAGATTAGGCCCGTTGACTTGCCAAGGAGCGTGGAAACTACAGGATAGCAGGTAAGAAGGCACAACCACAGGGTAAGCCGGCCTGACACGACTATATAACATCACCAGCACCAGGCCCAACACCGCTGGCCCCGCCAGTGGTGTTGAGCCAGGGGCTGGTGATGCGAAGTCTGCCTCTTGAAATTAAGTAGCTTGCGTAGCTGGTGTGGGGGCGCCAGTTCGCTCACTAGAGCAACCTTCAGATATTTTACCTTTGGGCTCTGGTGTTCGGCTCGATTCCACCTTCATCCAGAATTCAGGAGCTTGCAGAGTAAGATTTTGTGAGTAAGGAGTTCAATTGAGCAGCTCTAAAAACCCCCCGTTACATCCCAAGCAAGAGTTGTGTAATAACAAGGCCCGGCGTAAGCAAAACTCTGCACGGCGTAAGCCGGCGTAAGCAATTTTTGGGGAAACATACTGCGCAAGTATCTGCGTAAGCTCTTCTTGGTGATTGCTTGGTAAGCTTTGCAAGCATGCTCGGAAGGGTTGTGCTTATTTATTGGTGGCTTGCGTAAGCTCGCGTAAGCAGGCGCGTAAGGTTCGCGCAAGCTCGCCTAGCTGGGCTGCCCGCTAGCCCTCGCGATGGATGCCGCTGTCGCATATCCCGTTTCTTGACTTGCAGCAAGAACGACAATGCCAAGCCGCTGAAACTCGTGAGGGTAGTTCTTCGTCATCTCTTCCTCAGAGTCATCCACATCATCTTGAACAGTTCTGGCGGCTGCATGAGAAAAGGAGCTCGTGTAAGCAATTCTTGAGGGGAAACGCTCAAAACGTCTGCGCGTAAGCCGTGCGACTGCCGCGCAAGCTAAAACATGGGTCGCGTAAGGAAAGCACAAGCTTGCGCGTAAGCAACTTGATACGACATAGGGATTCATGTGAGGTTTATAGAGTCGCTCAATTGCCCCAGTTGGCATTTGCACTTGCTAGCCCCTTCCTGTGTGCTTCCCTTTGTTGAGAACCAAGGGCTCGGCGGATACAGGCAGGCCTGTTTGGGTCAATTAAGTTGCTTTCACCCCCCTGCAATGAATCGTTTTGACTGCTGCCAGGTGTTGACCAATACTTTTGCCCAACCCCAGAGCAGTTGCTCTGCGTGCAGCAACTTGGCCGAAGGAAACCCGAAAGTGCCCAGCAACGCTGGCACTCGTGATGCGACAAAGCGTGCTGATGGGATCAGGCCCCAAGTGATGTCTGGCTGGTACTTATTTCCCACATGTTGCTTGTTATCAAAAGGGGGGCATTGTGAATGCGCAATGCGTGCTTCATCTTCGTTTCACTAGAGTGGCCTTGCATTGCTTCTGCCTGCAGGAAGTTGCTGAGTTGTAGATTCAACAAGTGCAAATCGGCTATGCATGGAACCGCCGAATTGCACCCTGCATCCCTTGGGGCGAGCATCGGGAAAGCCTTGTACATGAAGCTTTCTGCGGCATGAGGGGTGGGATGGCTTTTAATTAGTTACAAGGCAACCCACCCATCTTGAAGTTCATCGAATTCTGAGACACCCAAATAGTCGGCTTCCCCCTTTGGTATCCATTTCCCAAAACCACCGTGGCAACGCCCAAATAGTCGGCTCTCTCCGAGACCCATGAAGCCAGGAAGCGATCCGGCAAATGTTGCCTCTAGGCAGCTGCTGGTCATGAGGCTGAACCTGCCGCCTTAGCCGCAGGGCGCTCAGGCTCAAACGTGGCCAGGTGTGGTGGGATGGGGGCGTTGGCGCTGCGGGGTGATTGAACATGATTTGGCATGTTTGAGGTGAGCAGCCACCGGGAGGAGCTTGAGGCTGATAGCCGAGGTCCCAGTGTCAGTGCCATTCCTCGGCTTTCAGATGCAAACCAATAGCCGAGGCGATCCTTCCTGGGCCTTGATTTGAGTGACGAGCTGTTGCCTAGGCGGGCCGGCAGCCTATCAGGAAGAAGTGAAATCTGAATGGTGCAACTTCTCAAATCCTATATATGGTGCTTGCATGTCGTCCTCAAAACCTTGTTCATCCAGTGTTCATCCTTGTTCTTTGATTCTGGGGATGTACGAAGATGCCCTGTTAGGACACTATGCCGATTGTCGCCGCACCCCGTCACTGTCCCTTGAAGGGAATCAAAACAGTCAGCGGGGCGCCGCTTTCCGTGCGGTGCATCACCAACGCAGTGACCCAAGCAACGGGATCAAAGTCGGAGAGACGATATCAGTCAGGATCTCACCCAAGCCCATGAATTTGTTGCAATATGTTGGGTCCAAGGACGCCTGCTGTGTCCCACCATTCCTCAGCAAGGGATCAAATGAGCAGCGATCAGTTTTCCTATGAAGAAGCTTAGTCTCGGGGTTGCAATCATGGGATTCCGCGTTTGTTCAGAGAGCGAAAGCTCAAGGACACTTTTGTGGAGCATCGTGCAAACTTTGCTTTCGGCCGCGGACTCTGATCTTTTTGGCGGTTCTTGCACATTGAAAAAAGGAGCTGCCAGCAGACAGCGTTTCACTCGATTTTCCCGGAAAAATGATTTCACTCATGCAAGTGGGCATGCGTAAAGAAAGCTTGTTCGTAGTGCCACTCAAAAAGCGCGAGTAGGTTGACTCTAGCAAGCCCATCAACAACGCATCTTTTGGCATGTGCCCAAGCCGCAGAAGCCAGAACCCGTGCCGCGGAATCATGCGCAAGCTGCGCGGCTTTCCGTTCCAAATTATAGCATTTTGTCCTTTTGATTTTGGTCGCTGCTCAAATGGCATTGGTGCTGCATAGTGGCTTGGCATCTTAGCTCCAAAACTCAGGGAGGAAGCTGCCACTCTGCTGCTCAGCCCTGGCCATCAAAACTAGTGTTGCGTGGGGGGGCCAGGCAAGACCAAGGCAGCGCAAGTGCGGACTAGCCTTGGCAGGGCATCGGCCGAAGCGGTAAATAGCAACTCCAGCTATGAGTTGCAAGAAGTCACCTCACACAACAACATCAAATCCAAGCCAGGCCTGACGCGACGAGTTTTGACTTAAGCTGGCAATACGCATGGCTGGCAATACACATGGGCAGGAACATATAGATAGTAGCGAGATGGGTCAGGTAGAACCAAGCATGAAGCGCACACCTTGAGAAGGGCACGCGTATTCTGCAGGGCTTCACACAACACCCCCAGGCGAGCTGAGCCCGATCTATCCCCAGGCGGGTACGAAGTTGTGGCCTTGGAAGACTCCGCCGCGGGAGTGACCGCTGCTTTTTACGGCCCGGAGCTTCGCCCATAGAATGTTCAGGAATTGCGTGACGTTTTGCCCCGGTGTCAGCATAAGGTGCAACCGGCAGCACCTGATCCGTGCGTGCCAGATGTTAAGCGTTCACCATCAAGCCATGCTTGCGCCCATGGAGCCCGTGAGAGGTGATTGTGGGCGGGGCTGCTTGTGTTGAAGCCTCCACGCTGCTTGGAGGGTCCTGACTGTTTGTGCTGCGTAGTGGCTCGGCGCCTTAGTTGCGAAACCCAAGCCCAAGACACAAGCCGTCTCCCTGCTGCCATGCCCTGGCTAGCAACTCTGTTGCTACTTGGCGGGGCAATCCCAGACCGAGGCAGCGCAAGTGCAGACTAGCCTTGGCAGAGCATCGGCACAAGCCCAGGTTGATGACAACTCCCGCTATCATATCCAATCCTTGCAAAACTTGAACAGGGAAGAATTGCCTTGGGGTTGAGGTGGTAACAACCCAGCAAGGCCATCAAGTATCAAATGCCGGCATGATGCCATGCTGAAGCACTTGAAACGTGCGCCTTGACAAGCACGCACATCAGAAGGCTTTTGCACAACCCTGGGCCGGCTGGGTTATGCCAGGGCACGTGAAGCACGACGTTGTGGTCTGGGAAGACTCAGCCGCGGCAGGAGTGACCGCTGCCTTTTTGTGGCCAGGAGGGTTGCTCTTAGAGCGTGACACTTAATGACGTTTTGTTTCGCTGTGGTCACAGGTTGCAACTCCCACGCGAGTGTGTGTGTGTGTGACAAATTCGCCTACGCGCAGCGCATGAACGTTTTGGATTTAGCAGGTAGGAAAGTTTTCGTCCATCGCAGGGAGTGAATATCGAAAAGCGAAGCTTTTGTTGTATCAAAGCCCGCTTGCATGCTTAGCTTCAATCAGAACACAACTGAGTCTTCTCAATGGACCTTGGCTGGCGCTGCGTGATAGCCCAGAAAAGGCCCCCTGAGCCAGGATAGACAGAATGATCAGGACACAAGCCTCCTCGCAGACCCATGCCATCGCAGCCTTGGCTGATCACTCAGGAAGCGTGGCACAGTGAAAATGGTGCCAGACTGGATGTCGTGACTGACCAGCACGTCAGACGCGACGTGCGTGCGGCGCGCATGGCGCGCTCAAACCTGAGAAGGTGCCAAGCAAGCAGCAAGAGGGTGAGCATAGGACTGTAAGAATTTGGTGAGTCTTGACGGCAAAATGCCCGAACTGCCCTTTCACGAATATCAATGAGGCGTGTGCACCGTATCCTTCGCGATTCCTGCAAGGCACCTTTTGAAGTCCATGGCCGCTTGCTGTGTCCTACAGCCAGCTTGCAAGGCCTCGAATTTTCTGAAAGGACCTAACAAAAGAAAAGGTCACCTCCAACAGCACAACTTTCCACGAGGCATGCCCCGGTAGCTGCTTGTAGCTTGCTGAGTCCATGTTGCCAGCATGCCACGAATAGCCACGAACAAGCAAATGTAGCACGAGAGCATAGTGACAATGGCCTGTTGACAGGTCTTCTCAGTCCTGGAGCCTCAAGGCCATGGACACTCGCCTCTGAGGGACATTGGCACCAGCCCAGGTTGATGAAAGCTTCCGCTGTGAGTGGGAAGAAGTCACCTTGCACTATCACACTATCTCTGCAGCCAAACTCAGTCAGGTCCTTGAGAGATGTAGCCCGTTCAAGCGGTTCTGCTTTGCCAGATCTATCGATGAAAGTCACGCCTTGAGCGGCAGACTTTCATGTGGCCTGGGGACACCAGGGCCCGCCTTCTCCCAGCACCACCTAAAGCACGAAGTTGTGGCCCTGGAAGACTCTGCAGCGGGAGTGACTGCCTTTTGGCCAGGAGCTTTGCTGATGCATTGTGACGGAACTTCATTGACGTTTTGCCACGCTGTGGTCAAAGGCTCTGGCAGCACTCCCGTGCATTTCTTATGCACAAAAGCATGTAGCGCTAATGCCAGATGCTGAGCCAAGCCATTGTGGATAGCGCTAGAGCTCGCTGCTTCCAGGGCCGGGCTTATTGTCCCGGTTCCCAAGATAAACTGTTCCTGCTAAGCGAGATGAGCCCAGCCCAAAGCGTGAGTGCAGACTAGCTTTGGCAGCACATCGACACAGCGCAGGTGGATGGCACATCCAACAGTTTGTCGCTCAAACTGATTTTGCGAGACTCCAGGATTGATGGGGGCAACGAAGTGCTTGCGCCTGCGAAGGCTTGCAAACGGCTCGTTTGCTTTTTTGCACCCTGTGCCAGCTTTAGCGGTGACAAGTGAGGCAAGGTGTGCCCCTCCAAGGTGCATCACATGTTCACTCAGCTGGTGTCTCTCCAGCCTGTCTCCTATGTCTCTCCAGCCTGTCTCAGGCGGTCCAGAAGGGCCAAGGGTTTGACACAAACAGAGCCTGAGAATGGGCACTCGTTGCTCCAAGATGTTGCCATTGTTCATGCCCAGCACTGCTTCGCATGGCAACAGTGCTCTCGCAAATCATGGCCAGTGGGCTTGCCATGCTTCAAACAAGCGCATCCAGTGCTTGCCTGGCTGCCAAGAAGGTGAAGAAACCCGCGGCATGTAAGAAAAACATTCCGCTGAAGTTAGGCCAAGGCAACAATGCCAAAGCTATTAATTGTGAGCATCTTATGTCACGCCTGTCCGGCTGCCGGCAAACAAAGCTTGTAAACCATGTTGTGAGAGCCCTTCCAACGGTCGGACCCTCAAGGCCACGGCTCTGAGACGCCACTGCTACCCCAGACGCGCCCGTGTAAAGCCAATTCAACATGTGCAAAGCTGATAGGCGTCTCCAGGCAGTCTCGCGCCAACCTGTGCTTGGGCTCCTGGGTGATCGCAGTGAACATCCAATCCAGCGTTCGATTGGCAGGCGAATCTCTCGTGCGACCAGTGCAAAGCCCCACGCCATAGAGATTGAACTTGTCATTATGAGAAGCAGTATCCGCTTGCGGACACGGACTGCAGTAAACCAGGTGTTGCCTCGGGCTTTATTGGGAGAAACTTTTGTTATTGCTGCGGTGTTGTATTTTGGCCGTCTTTGGGCGAGTTCGCATCTTAGCCTGAAGCCGCATGCGCGCATGCTCGAGAAGACCAAAAGCAAAGTGTCTCACTGCCTGCATTGCACTTCCAGCCAGCACGTGTGGGGAAAGGCGGGCTCACGTTGGCCGACCGTTGCGTGAGGGTGCGCTAAGACGCCATAAGCGAGGCTGGCAGCGGCACTGCGCGCCCGTTGCTTTGTTCCACTTCAAGCTTGAGCCACACAAAGAACTGGCACACCGGTGCTGCAAGCAGAATTGTCAATTTCTGTCAATGAAGGGCACGTGCCTTGTTTTCATTCGTCCTGGGGCTCCTGCATGATGCCTTTTGCTCGTATATCGCGGCAGATCTCGCCAAGAGAGCTACAGTGCTTGTTCTGAGGGTGGGAAGGGCATGAGGAGATCGCAGTACATTTACGCATGCAACTCTGAGCAGCGCGTGGAGACAGAGACGCCGGTCCAGTTCATTCTGCACACGGTGCTCACCAGCTCCCGAGCAAGCGTGATGGTAAGGGAATGTTGACGACTTGTTCCGGCAGTGTTGTACCAGGCAACGTGCTGAGCCGAGCTGTGGCACGAGGCTCCCCAACAACTTTCCACAGCCGCAGTGCATTTGTCTTGTGAACATTGCCAACAAGGCATGCAAGTTTTAGGGTGCCTCAGTGCCCCAGCCCAAGCCTGAAGTACAAGTGTGCAAGGCAGCTGGGGCGAGCCAAGGGCCGCGCGTCTCCACTACCACGACGGTGGTGGCAGGTGGGCGAACGATTCGGTGTTGGGACACTGCCGACGCTCCATGCCATTCATGGCCCAAGATGCCCAGGGAGCAGCGTAGCACGCAGGCCCAGCGGGCGCGGCTGGCACAGTCACTAGTCCCACTTTCTTCGCTCTTGTTGGCCAGCGGCACTTTCCTGACAGCCCACCGTTTTGCCAAGATACGTTGCACCCGCATCGCCATGTGCCAAGCGCATCTCGCCAACTTAACCAAAGCCATTCCAAGCTGGAGCTGCCAGCTGGGCAGCAAAGCCAAACCCTCGGCCTGGGACGGTGCCGGCTGTCGTGCACGCGCCTCAGCCATCCACACCCGACTCAGCTGTGAAGGGCTGTGCTTGCGCCATAGGTTGGCACAGCCCCGCGGCCAACTGCGAGGATGGGTGATAGCATGTGTCAGGCTGTCAAAGCAATGAGATGCCGGTATTGGCCGACATCCCGTACCGTTGCATCAGCTCCGGCCTTGCAGGTCCAGAAATCGGCGACCTCCTTCTGAGTCCTGGGCGGTCCAGGTACGACTTCGGCCCCTGCCGCCTGGCACTTGCGATTGAGCTGTGATGGCGGCCAGCTGCCTGCAGGCTGCGCGCGTTTGCCGTCGGAAGGGCCAGGCAAGGCCAAGAAATCAGCATGCACCCAAAGCCAGCTTAGCACAAGAAGTGCGGCCACGTGCGCCCAGCACACGTCCAGGCAGCGTCTCCTTGGGGCTCTGCCGGACCCGTCGCCGAGCCTGACATACCTGACAGGCCCGACGGGCCTCCAGCCCCCTCAGGCACTCCTGCAGGACCAGCGCCTGCAGGTCAATCTGGCCCGCGCACGGGCACATGGCTAGCGCTGCGGACAAGCGTGAAGATGTTGAAACCCTTGCCGCAAACACCATTTCAAGCTGGCCACGCTTTCTCGGCCAACACTGCCTCAAGACACGAACGCTTGCACCGCTTGCCGCTCTTGCGTCGTTCGCCGCTTTCGGCTGTTACGCAAGCCAAATCGTGTTCCGATGACGCAGGGGATGACCGGGATGAGCGTTGCTGTCGCCATGCCAGACCATACCACTACTGCACTTGAAGACATCCCCGTTTCCTCGGCCTTGTCACAAGAATTTGGCCCACACCCACGCCCGCAAGCAGCCCATTGCAGCCCAGCCGTGAGGAAGACAGTCAGAAAGCGCATGGTGCGATGGTGCGGGGTAGCTTTGGTGCTTGACTGGCGCAACAGGGCTGCCAAAGAACTGGGGACCAGGCACAGGTGTGCTCTGTCAGTCGTCAGTCTATCGCCTCGGTGTTGCAGCGCCGGCAGGTCGTTAGGCACACGCAAGCAGAATCTTCATGCTGAGCTTCAGGACTGCGCAATCATTCATTTGAGATCCGTTTCGGGCTGACGTTGGCCGAACTTAGTTTCTTGCACCACCGGTGGAGTGAAATGGCCAGGCCTCAATATCCGGCCGCCGCTGCTGAGCCCTGGCAAGGGGCACGGGGCTCGTCGCTGTTAGGAGGGCGAGGCCCTGGGAAAACTTGAGCTGCCCGTCCTGACTTCCCGCAGGTCCTGTGAGGCGTGTAGTTTACCTTGCACTGGCTGCCAGCTGATGCTCATGCATGGACCGGCTCGGCGGCAACCAAACAAGTCGCGCCGTTTCAACCCATGCAGCTGCATCAAGCCCTGCCGCTGGGCGCGCCGGCCACGTGAGGCTTGCCGGCACCAACGGTCCCAGCACCATCCAACACCCAAGATGGCACAACTGACATAAAGAAGCCCGTTTGCACAGAACGCGTGGTTTGCGCGACGCGTGCGGGGCTTGCAGTGCGCAGGGCTGTTGTCCCCACACGCAGCACTGGCCGGGCACAGAGGGCAAAACTGACGCTGAAGCGGCGGTTTTGCGTTGCACGGCTCCAGCAGCTTCGACTCCCCACTCAGCGGCGGTTCTGACACCATCCCTCGCCTTGCTTCATCATTAGTCACTTCTCGAGTAGCTGCACCGCGCATTTGATGCTGATAGGCGTAGGCGCTTTGGCGTGTGGGGGCAGCTTGGACTGTGATGCGGGCAGCACCCAAGCCTGTTTGTTTGTGAGCGTCTTGACTCAACCACCAACAATCATGTTATGTCTTGACTGAGGGCTCGCCCCTTGTGCACACAGATTCCCATGGCTTCCGTGACTTTTGTGTCATGGTGTAGGCGAGGGTCAGGGATCAACCTGATGGCCTTGCAAAAGGGCCGCTTGCGGCCCGTACTTGCTGGCACAAACTGGGCGCCCCGGTGTGGCTCACGCGTATCAAAATCTACAAGACTACTGGAGTTACTGTTTAAATCCAAAGTGAGCATCCTGCTAGATCAGAGTCTGTGCTCCTCAGGATCATGGCGCCCTTGCCCGCTACAAGCGCACCCCGACCGCTATTGCACTGTGATGCAGCCCCGCGCTGCTGCCACAAGAGCCTGTAGTGCGGTGACGTGCAAGATGATGGCTGCCCGCAACCTGCGGGTGACTGCATTCGAAGCAATTCGCGCCACTGTCGTGCGGGCTTGTTCTGAAGCAACTTGACACGCAGACAACTTGGAGATGCATGCCGGCTTGGATGCCACCAGGCTTGAACGAGGCGGGGTGTGACTGTGCGACTGCCATGGACAGACCATTGGTTGTGATGCTGCCCTGTTTTGACCGGGATGCCGAGCAAGAAGAGTTGCTTTCGTTTGCTTCGTCTTTATAGTCTCTTTCCGATGTGTACCAATCGGTTGTACGTTGCAGCACATTTCAGCAAATTGGGTTGTGTGTGGCCGACTGAAACAGGGATTCGGGCTGTTGTGTTTTGGTTTAGGGTGGCATACGGGAGGGGTTAGGGTGTGGGTGGGAGTCAGGTGGGTTGCGGTGGATTGAGCGGTGGTTCAGGGTCAAGGTTGATTTGGTTGATTTGGTTGATTTGTGGTGGGTTTAGTATTGGGTTTGGGGCCGGTTTACGGATTGGTGTGTCGGTGCCTTTGGGGAGTTCAGGGTAGGCTTAAGTTGGTTTAGGGCCCATTTAGGGTTGCAATTGTATGTGGCTAGGCTAGGCTTAGGGTGAATAAAGCATTGGTGTTGGGTTGGTCTGGGCTTAGAGTTGGGTAGTGGCTTTGGTCAGGGTTTCTTGGGTGAGTTTGGGTGGGTTTAGGGGGAGGGTTCAGAGAGCCCTTAACGGGGGACGTCGTAACGGGTTTGGATTTCAGGCAGTTTTAGCGGATGTGCTGAGAGGTGTGCGCCAACCACAATATCAAAACCGCTCGAAGTTGCCCGAAAAACACCCCGCTTTAAGGGGATTGAGTAGAGGGCCTTCGGCGAGATTAGATTAGGTTAGTTTTCGAATTGGTTTAATTACGTTTAGCTTGGCAGGTTTAGTGTGGTTTAGGTTTAGAATGCCTTTTGCGGTTGAGTATTGGCCTTGGTTGAGGCCTGGGAAAACCGCGGAAAAAGAAGCGAATGCCGAAACAATGCAAAGTAAATGCGAACAACGCTGTCAGTCGCCCTTCTTTTTCGGCCCAATGATGTGAGCAAATTTGCAGGTATGTGGGCATTGTGTTGCCATGGCCCTTCTTGGGGGAACTGTGGGGGAAAAATGGGTCCATGTCCTGCCCCTCAGGCATGCAGGGCTTTGAGTCTTGGCAAGCAAGTTGGCAAAGTTGTGCATCTTCAGACCTGCTCAATTCATGTTGAGAAACGAAAGGAGTTGTCGCTCCGCGGCATTCGAGGTCGTGCGGTGCGCACATGGCCTGGCAGTTTTGTTCTGCACCTTGGCCAAAGACATGTTAGCGAGTCGATCAACCTGCGACTGCCTGCCCCTGCTTAGTTTAGAAGCAGCTCACTATTTGAAGGATTGTGAAACGCGTTGATGCCAGACTGATCTCAGGCAGTGCTATGTGTCAATATGACTTCGCTGCACGGCCCCTAGTACTCAACTCACTATCCCGCAAGGTGCCCCGGGTGGCTGCTGCAGCTTCTGTCGTGGTTGCTGCTGCTGCTGCTGCTGTTGCCGTTCTTCTTTTGGTTGTCGGTGTTGTTGCTGGTGTTGTTGTTGTTGTTGTTGTTGTTGTTGTTGTTGTTGTTGTTGTTGTTGTTGTTGTTGGTGGTGGTGGTGGTGGTGGTGGTGGTGGTGGTGGTGGTGGTGGGGGTGGTGGTGAAGGTGGGGGTGGGGGTGGGGGTGGGGGTGGGGGTGGGGGGGGTGGCAGCGGGGTGGGGGCGGTGGCGGTGTTCGTGTTCCGTGTTCGTGTTGGTGTTGGTGCTGGTGCTGGTGTTGGTGGTGTTGGTGTTGGTGGTATTGGTGGTGTTGGTGTTGGTGGTGTTGGTGGTGTTGGTGTTGTTGGTGTTGTTGGTGTTGTTGGGGTTGTTGGGGTTGTTGGTGTTGTTGGTGTTGCTGGTGTTGTTGGGGTTGTTGGGGTTGTTGGGGTTGTTGATGTTGATGCTGTTGTTGGTGTTGTTGGTGGTGGTGGCGGTGTTGTTGGTGTTAATGGTGTTGTTGGTGTCGGTGTGTTTGTTGTGTTGTGTTGTTGTTGACAACGATGATGATGGCGGTGTCGTTGGTGTTGTTGTTGCTGTTGTTGTTCTTGTGTGATTAGCCATGGTTTAAACCATCATCTGGGACGTCGCGATAGTGACTGACCGGTGGTGTTTGGCTCAGATTGGTGGGGTCCGCCCGTGCGGTTCATCGTCGATCAAGGTTGCGGGTACTTGTATTCTTGTTTTGGTATTTCCCTTTTGGTTGTTGTTCTCTGGTGTGTGGGAAACCCTGATCTTTGGGACCGGGAGATTGGTTTGTTTTTGGGGAACCTTTCTTTGTGGCTTGTTTTCCCCAACTTACCCATTGCCTGGGCACAGGCCCGTGCCCAAATCACAGGTTATCAGCCGTAGGACTTTCCTATGCGCTTGAGACCATCAACTACAAGTTCAATGACGTCGACCCCACTAGGAGTGTCGTGGATGAGGAGGCAATTCTAGGTGGCCTCCGATCAAATGAGGACTTGCCGGACTACGACTGCGACGACTTCAAAGCAGGGGTCAGGACCGTAGGGGTGATGGTCTTGATAGGGACACACCCCGAAGCCGCGGCAGGTACACTGACGATGGAGACGACCGCATTTCCCGTCAGGCTGCCGATGATGAGCAAGGACGAGGAGCTCGCCCCGATAGGGGCGGCTCCGAATCAGGTTTCAGACAGATGCCGTTGGACTTCATCAGTATGGCGATGAACATGGCCCGCCCGCATACGGGCGACCTGGAGACCATGCCTAGTCGACCTCCCAGGTCCCTTTTTGTTCTCAGGTGAATCACAGGCCCCGGAGGGATTCGAGGACAGGCTGCGAGGACCAGGAACCATGGTTTTGGCTCTGAGAGATATCTCGGGTCGATCAAAAGTTTGATGAGCACGAGGTCACGGGCACCTGTTGTCCTCAACTGCAGGGTGGGGCAGTCGAAGCTTGAATCTGATGCCAATAGGCCCAATCCAGTTTCAACTACCCCATATATATATGAGTATGGTAATGATGATGAATATGCCGAGTTCGCGGACGCTCGTGATGAAGAGGAGAATTTATTTTATCGAAATGCAAGGAGCCGTGATGCTGCGAGGGCCAGGAGTTTAACTCGTGGGGCTGCAAGGGATCTTCGTGAGGACAGGGACAGCCGGAGTGCGAGAGAGCGGAGAGTCGGGACACTCTTAGAGGATTGGAGACGATCCATGACGGAAGAGGACCGATAGGTCCTTCAGGGATTGAGTTTGCCAGTCGGGGACACCAACCGGAGTACTGGTTCCTCCAGGATCGTCAAGCGTGCGGCTGAAGCGGTCGCAGCCGGGGCAAGGGACGGAAGGCTCGCAGGTGCGCTTCAAAGCGAGGACCGCTCGTTGCTGGCCGGTCATTAAGGACATGCTTTTTAGGCATTTTTGTTGGGTGCTTTTTGTGGACCGAAAACCTTGTTTTTTTCGGGTGTGCATACTTGTCAAAACAAGTCGTTTTTCGGAAAGGTTTTTTTTGCCGAAAATCTTGGGGAGGGAGGGGGGCCTTGATGTTGGACAATCCGGTGGCTCAGAGAGTTGTTTTTGCTATGTCAGCTGTTAGTGAAACTTGGCGCACGTGCTGCCATGGACATTTACGGGGTTGACGCTGACGAGCTCGCGCATTGCGTGGCGCTGCATGTCATTGAAATGAAGATTGACGAGATTATTGTCAGGAAATGCAGCCGGGTCCTGCGGTTGATCATGGAAAGAACTGGGCGAAGAGCCGCGATGTTTCCTTTCGCAGTCGTTCTTGCTGGTATGGAGCGCGCGCTGATTTCGCCATTGCCTTCTGATGATATGGCCAGGGAGCCTCTTGTGCGGGATTTGTGCTCTCCAGGCTCTCCAGGACCAACGCAACTTCCACGCGTCACTGCTGAAGAGCGGGCCTTTGTGGAAGAGTCGACCCAGGTTCTGCACTTCTTGAACGAACTGGCCGACATTAACGAACCTTTTACACCATTAAAGATGCTGTTGGACAATGCTTATTTGACTTTGCGTAAGCTTGTCTGTTTTTCCCCTGAGAG
>CAUJNA010000386.1:5000-12500 GCA_963377175.1 Effrenium voratum | reverse complement strand
GGCTGAAAATTGCCTATTTCAGACGGGTTCACCCCTACAAGGGCGTGGGTGGCCGAAACAAGGCAGGAGCATCATTCGCTGCAAACTTGGGGCGTGGCCGTACTTCTTCTGCAACTTATTTGCGTAGTGCTAGAAGTAGTGGACTTGACCAGTAGTGTCCGAAAACATGTTGGTCTCTTTCAAGGCCTTAGAGGCATTCTCGATTGCTTCATCCACGGCAAAAGAACAATCGCCTCGCATATACGAGAGCAGCCACTTGATCCTGGTGCTTAGCCAGACAATCATTTGGTGACATTTGCTTGACGGGGCATGCTTCGTTGGGAGGGTCAGCCCAACACGCTGCATCCTATGACAGCGCATCCATGTGGACGAGGTCGAGCCTTTGCTGCACCATGACTAAGATGCACGCGGCCTTCTTGCTTTGCCCTCGTCAGAGCAAGGCACACCTCACCAGGTCGCCAGCTTCGAGCACTTCGATGGGTAAATTCCAAGTCAACCAGTTTCCCCTTTTCAGCGGGGGGGTTATTCATTTCATGGGGACCCCTTTGCTCGGTACCTGCTAAGATGTGCAAGATTAAGCCATGGACAAGCCTGTGTCTCACTGCCATATTTCGGCAAAGGGTCAAATGGCGTCGGTGCTGCATAGTGGCTTGGCATTTTAGCTCTGAAGCCCTGAAGGCAAGAACTGCCTTCCTGCTGCCACACCCTGGCTATCAAAGCTGTGGGGCTATGCAAGACCAAAACGGCGCAAGTGCAGACTAGCTTTGGCTGTGAACCTGGAAGGACGGCAGAAACCGAGGTAAATAGTAACTCCAGCTATGAGTTTCAAGAAGTCACGTCACACCATCACATCAAATCCAAGCCAGGCCGCCCAGGCCTGACACGACGAGTGCTGACTTAAACTTAAGGCGCACGGAAAACACATGGCTTGTCGGCAAGTTACAGATGGGGGCGAGAGGACATGTAGAACCAAGCTTGAAGCGTACGGCTTGAGAAGGGCACCTGCATTCGGCAGGCTAGCACACGGCACCCCTGGGCAGCCTGAACCCGACGTATCCCCAACCAGGCACGAAGTCGTGGCCATGGAAGACTCCGCCGCGGGAGTGACCGCTGCATTTTGCGGCCAGGAGCTTCGCCCATAGAATGTTCAGGAATTTCGTGACGTTGTGCTACGGTGTCAGCGTAAGGGGCAACCGGCAGCACCTGATCCGTGCGTGCCAGATGTTGAGCGTTCACCATCAAGCCATGCTTGCGCCCATGGAGCCAGTGCGAGGTGCTTGTGGGCGGGGCTGCTTGCTGTTGAAGCCCCAACGCTGCTTGGATAGTCCTGTTGCTGCTGAGTAGTGGCTCGGTACCCTACTTCCGGAACGCGACCCCAAGACACAAGCCATCTCCCTGCTGCCACACCCTGGCTATCAACGCTGTTGCTACTTGGCCGGGCAATCCAAGACCGAGGCAGCGCAAGTGCAGACTAGCCTTGGCAGGGCGTCGGCAGAAGCCCAGTTGAATAGTAACTCCAGCTATGAGTTTCGAAGGGTCGCCTCAAACTTTCACATCAAATCCCATCCAGACTTGACAAGGGAGAGATTGCCTCGGGTGTGATGCGCCAACAACCGGAGAAGAAAAAAGTATACAGTAAATGAATCACTGTTGCCATGTTCCACTTTGCCAGATGCATCAATGACAATTATGCCTTGAGAAGGGTGCACGAATTTTGCAGGCTTTCGCGCGGCGGCCTGTGGCCGCTTGGGCCCGACTTGTCAAAGAGCACATGAACGAAGTTGTAGTCTTGGAAGACTCGGCCACGGCAGGAGCGGCCGCTGCTTGTGCCCAGGAGGTTTGCTAGTTCAATGCGAAGGAACTTCATGACGTTATGCCACGCTGTCGTCCCATGTGGCCGCGTAACACATCTTTCCGCACGTTTGCTCCTGGAAGGTGTGGCCACAAGCAGCGCATAGACCGGTTTCGAGCAGAAAGCGCAAGCCAAGTGTATCATGCTTCGTGGCGCACGTCCGCTCCAAAACGTGCATCACCAGGCAGGGATAGCAAGCTCAATGTGAAGCTAGAACTAGCTGCACAAGGTCTTGACCACAGAGGGCTTCTTGATTGTGGCGCAATCGGTCTGGACACGAGCCTCTTATTTGCATGCTCACGGGCGATGATAAGCCGCCCAGGGTCGCCGCCATAGCCATGGCTGATCTGCACCCAGGAAGCCCAGCACTGCATTGAAAATGCCAGACTGGCAGTCGTGACTGACCAGCCCATCACGCGACGTGCGTGCGTTGCGTTCCAGGCCGACAAGGTGCCAAGCAGCAACCTGCAAGAGGGTTGGCATAGGACTGGACGGCTGTGAGCATTTGCTGAAGCAAAACATGAGTCTCGAAGGCAAATTGCCCAATCTGTCCTATCATTCACTTTCGTAACAAAGACCGGAATATGTGTGGCTCGCACGGGCTTCTCCAAGCTGCGTCAAAGCCAAGACGGAGTGTGAATGGTGCAATGAACCCGTTGCACAATATCTGGTCCAGGGACGCCTGTTCCAACAGATGAGTTGCACATGCAGAAGTTTATCACCCAAGCCACCTAGCAGCTCGGACAACGGTCCGTTCACCGCACCAGACCCAGTGCCACAAGCGCACGTGGCACACGAGCATAGTGATGTTGGACTCTTCACCAGTCTTCTCAGTGGATCCTCCTGGCTGCCCAGGCCAAGGGGGGCGGCAGCACATTGGCATCAGCCCAGGTTGATGGGAACTTCCACTCTGAGTGGCATGAAGTCACCTTGCACTGTCACACTGTGGAATGCAGCCAGTTCCTTGATGAATGTAGCTTTGCCAGACTTTGCAAAGTTGAAGCGGATCCAACCATGAACGGCACGCCTTGACAAGGGCGCGCATATTCGTCAGGCATTCACTCGGCAGCCCTGAGCCACCTGGGCCCGACTTATCCCAGGGCTCGTGAAGCGCGAAGTTGTGGCACTGGAAGACTCTGCTGCGGCGGGAGTGACTGTTGCTTTTTGCGGCTAAGTGCTTGTCTAACACAATGTGAAGGAACTTCATGATGCCATGCCGTGCAGCTGTGACGGGCTTTGGCAGTCTTTTGCGCTCACGCGCAGTTCTTATGCAAGCAACGTTGAGCGCTTGCATGGATTTGCCCACGCATTTGCCAAACGTTGGGCACCGCCATGCGAGATGGGAGGCACCTGTGGCACTCGTGTACGCTGCTTCCGGGGCTGGGCTTCTTGCCCCTATTCCCAAGCTGCACTGTTGCCGCTTAGCGCGACAAGACGAGCACAAAGGCAGCACGAGTGCAGACTAGCTTTGGCAGCACATCGACACAGCCCAAGTGGATGGCAAATCCAGCTCCTTGCTGCTCCAATGTTTTTTTGCAATCCGGCAATGATGGCGGCAACGAAGTGCTTGCGCCTGCGAAGGCTTGCAAACGGTTCATTTGCTTTTTTGCACCCTGTGCCAGCTTTAGAGGTGAGACAGGTGAGGCAAGGTGTGCCCATCCAAGGTGCAACACAGTTTCACTCAGCTGGTGTGTCTCCAGCCTTTCTCCTAGGCGTTTCAGAGGGGCCAGACATTTGACACGGACAGAAACTGAGAAGCACAGGAGAGCAGCTGAGCTGGGAGACTCGTTGCCCCAAGATGTTGCCATTGTTCATGCCCGGCGCGGCTTTGGTTGGCAACAGTACTCACACAAATCATGGCAAGGGAGCCTGCCATGCTTCAAGCAAGCGCATCGAGTGCTTGCTGGGCTGCCGAGAAGGGTAAAGAAACCTGCGCCAAGCGGAAAGGCCTCTCAGGCATGTAAGAGAAGCATTCCGCTGAAGTGGGGCCAAGGCAACAATGCCAAAGCTTCGAGCATGTTCTGTCAGGCCTGTCCAGCTGCTGGCATTTGGCAAACAAAACTTGCAAACCAAGTTGCGAGAGCCCTTCCAACGGTTCGGACGCTCTGAGACATTGCTGCTTCCCAAGACGCGCCCGCCTAAAGCCAAAGTCAATATGTGCAAAGCTGATAGGCGCCTCCAGACAGTCTCGCGTCAACCGGTGCTTGGGCTCTCGGGTGATCGCAGTGAACGTCCAAGCCAGTGTCCGATTGGCAGGCGCATCTCTCGTGCGCCCAGTGCGAAAACCAACGCAGAGATGAGCTCAGCATTATGAGAAGCAGGTCAGGCCCAAGAGTTCAGTTCGGTCAGCTTGGTCGGCGGCTCAAAAAATAAAGCCTTGAGACAAGCAAGGCGATTCCGCGGAGGCGTGTAGCACGTCAATCTCAGCGTCTATGCAGTGTGAGGTCAGGAGTGGCTTGACACACTGCCAGGTTGGCCTGGCCAGGCCCGTGACCGTTTCGGCTGCTTGCCTTCATCACGCTTTGCCCATGCTTGCATGCGCTGTGCGATATGTGACGCCGTCCCAATCACAAGATCCGATACAGTGCCACAGCATTAGAGGCTTTGATCATTCTTCTTGGTTTTGACAGCCTCGCCTCCCAGCGGCGCTCCCTATGTAAGCACAGCATGGGCCTCCCGCGACACATGGCCGCTGCATTTGCTCCACTTTCAAGCTTGAGCCACACGAAGAACTGGCACAACAGAGCTGCAAGCAGAATCACTGTCGCTGAAGGGCACATGCCTTGCTGTCATTCGTCCTGGGGCTCATGTACTCGTGTATCGCGGCAGATCTCGCCAAACGAGCTACAGTGCTTGTTCTGAGGGCGGGCAGCATGAGGAGGTCGCAGTACCTTTACCCATGCAATGCTGAGCAGCGCCTGGAGACAGAGACGCCCGTCCAGTTCATTCTGCATACGGGGCTCACCAGCACCCGAGCAAGCGTGATGGTAAGGGAATGTTGACTTCTTCCAGCAGTGTTGTACCAGGCAACGTGCTGAGCCGAGCTGTGGCACGAGGCAGCCCAACAAGTTTCCACAGCCGCAATGCCTTGTGAACATTGCCCACACGGCATGCAAGTTGTAGGGTGCCTCAGTGCCCCAGCCCAGGCCTGAAGTACAAGCGTGCAAGGCAGGTGGGGCGAGCCAAGGGCAGCACGTCTCCACTACCACGACGGTGGTGGCAGGTGGGCGCACGATTCGGTTTTGGGACACTACCGACGCTCCATGCCATTCATGGCCCAAAATGCCCAGGGCGCAGCAGCGTAATTAGCACGCAGGCCCAGCGGGTGCGGCTGGCACAGTCACTAGTCCCACTTTCTTCGCTCTTGTTGGCCAGCGGCACTTTCCTGACAGCCCACCGTTTTGCCAAGATACGTTGCACCCACATCGCCCTGTGCCAAGCGCATCTCGCCAACTTAACCAAAGCCATTCCAAGCTGGAGCTGCCAGCTGGGCAGCAAAGCCAAACCCTCGGCCTGGGACGGTGCCGGCTGTCGTGCACGCGCCTCAGCCATCCACACCCGACTCAGCTGTGAAGGGCTGTGCTTGCGCCATAGGTTGGCACAGCCCCGGCTTCGCCGCGGCCAAGTGATAGCATGTGTCAGGCTGTCAAAGCAATGAGATGCCGGTATTGGCCGACATCCCGTACCGTTGCATCAGCTCCGGCCTTGCAGGTCCAGAAATCGGCGACCTCCTTCTGAGTCCGGGGCGGTCCAGGTGCGACTTCGGCCCCTGCCGCCTGGCACTTGCGATGGAGCTGTGATGGCGGCCAGCTGCCTGCAGGCTGCGCGCGTTTGCCGTCGGAAGGGCCAGGCAAGGCCAAGCAATCGGCATGCGCCCAAAGCCAGCTTAGCACAAGAAGTGCGGCCACGTGCGTCCTGCACAAGTCCAGGCAGTGTCTCCCTGGGGCTCTGCCGGACCCGTCGCCGAGCCTGACATACCTAACAGGCCCGACGGGCCTCCAGCCCCCTCAGGCACTCCTGCAGCGCGCACGGGCACATTGCACACATCGAGCATGATGCTGAAATCCTTGGCGCAGACACCAAGTCAGGCTGGCCATGATTTCTTGGCCAACACTTCCTCAAGGCACGAACGCTTGCACCGCTCGCCGCTCTTGCGTCGTTCGCCACTTTCGGGTGTTACAGAAGCCAAATCGTGTTCCGATGACGCAGGGGATGAGCGTTGCTGTCGCCATGCCAGACCATACCACTTCTGCACTTGAAGACTTCCCCGTTTCCTCGGTCTTGTCACAAGAACTTGATCCACACCCACGCACGCAAGCGGCCTATTGCAGCCCAGCCGTGAGGAAGACAGTCAGCAGGCAGCCCGTGATGGCGCGGGGTCGCCGCAGTTGCTCGGCCGCTGACTGGAGTAATTAACAGTTGTGCTGCCAAAGCGCTCGAGACGAGTGGTCTGTCAGTCGTCAGTCTATCGCCTCGGTGTTGCAGCGCCGGCAGGTCGTTAGGCACACGCAAGCAGAATATTCATGCTGAGCTTCAGGACTGCGCAATCATTCATTTGAGATCCGTTTCGGGCTGACGTTGGCCGAACTTAGTTTCTTGCACCACCGGTGGAGTGAAATGGCCAGGCCTCAATATCCGGTCGCCGCTGCATGAGCCCTGGCACGGGGGCACAGGGCTCGTCGCTGTTAGGAGGGGCGCGGTCCTGGTAAAACTTGAGCTGTCCGTCCTGACTTTTTGCAGATCCTATGAGGCGTGTAGTTCACCTTGCGCTCGCTGCCAGCTGATGCTCATGCGTGGACCGGCTCGGCGACAACCAAACAAGTCGCGCCGTTTCAACCCATGCAGCTGCATCAAGCCCTGCCGCTGGGCGCGCCGGCCACGTGAGGCTTGCCAGCACCAACGGTCCCAGCACCATCCAACACCCAAGATGGCACAACTGACATAAAGAAGCCTTTTTGCAGAGGCCGCATGGTCTGCGTGACGCGTGCGGGGCTTGCAGTGCGTAGGGCTGTTGTCCCCACTCGCAGCGCTGGCTGCCCACAGAGGACAAAGCTGACGCTGAGGCGGCGCTTTTGCGTTGCACGGCTCCGACAGCTTCGACTCTTCCGACACCATCCCTCGCCTTGTTGTTTCATTTGGCCGCCGTCAAGCTGTGCCCATCATGAACATTTGTCCAACTGCTTCGTCATTCACTTTTCGAATAGCTGTGCACCTTGGATGCTGACAAGCATGGACACTTTGGCCTGTGGGAGTAGCTTAGACTGTGATGCAGGCAGCGCCCAAGGCTGTGTGCTTGTAACCACTTTGGGGCTGGGAGCTCCGCCCTTGTGCTGCCAGTTGGCCACTGCGTTTCGATCTTCCCCATAGCTTCCATGCCTTTTGTGTCATGGTGTAGGCGTGAGTCTGGGATGGCTTGGCCCCAACATGATTCTCGTGCGGCTCTTGCTTGCTGCTGATGCAACAGGGGGGCCGCCCGGTTTGGCTCTCACGCGCATCAAAGTTTATGCGTCTACTGAGACTGGAGTCTGTTTAAGGCCAAGGTGAGCATCCTGCAAGATCAGAGTGTGTGCCCCTCAGGGTCACGCTTGGCCTCAGGTGGAAGGTGGCACGCTACAAGCATGCCCGGATGCCCCGACCTCTTCACGGTG
>CAUJNA010000385.1:136519-246654 GCA_963377175.1 Effrenium voratum | reverse complement strand
GGATATGCTCGGCTAGCATATCTGGCACTCGGGCGTTGGCCAGCGTGCAACAAAAGAGCTGGAGGGAAAAAAACCATGCAAGCAACCTGTGAAAAAACAAAGGAGCATGCCGGGGCGCAGGCCGGCCATGCTAAGTCGGCGAGCCTGAAGGCGAGGCTCTGCTTTTGGGCCTCAGGGGATGGAAAAAAGGAGGAGCATGCGCCTACTTTGGAGCATTCTGTAGCACGGCATCAGCGAAAACGCGTGCTGACAAGCCTTGTGCGTTAAGGCATGTCGCACTGCTCCTAGCTTGAACCCAAACATGAAACCTCAAAAGAACAAAGCTCGTCCGAAGCGGCCGCAGTTCTTTTCACCGGGATTGCTGAAAGTTGCACTGCTTCCAGGGCACTAGTGCGCCTGGAGCAGGAGGCACATTGACCCCCCGAAATGTTAAAAGGCAAGACAATGCGTGTCCTTGCGGGTAAATGCAGTGCTTGGGGGGGGCGCGGCACGCGTGCCCACGCCCCAAGGTCCGGAGACCGACAGTCCGGAGACTCGAGGTCCGGAGACCGATTTTGGTCCGGAGACCTAGTCCGGAGACTACGGTGCCCGGAGGCGACCCACGAAAGTGCAAAGAAACTGCCGTCTATCCTGGCAAAGCCTGGCATAGGGCAATGCAGGGTGGGTGGGTGGGTTTCGAAATGAAACCGCAGGTTTGGGTCAAGGCTAGGAGCAAAACGGCCAACGCATAGTTCGATTCACCACATGCCCTAAACACAAGGGAAAAGAAACCCTAAGCGTTAAGGCATGTTGCACTGCTCCTAGCTTGAACCCAAACATGAAACCTCAAAAGAACAAAGCTCGTCCGAAGCGGCCGCAGTTCTTTTTACCGGGATTGCTGAAAGTTGCACTGCTTCCAGGGCACTAGTGCGCCTGGAGCAGGAGGCACATTGACCCCCCCTTCAGTGTTTCAGGCAACCCCGGTAAAAGCGAACCAGCTGGGCCGAAGGCCTCATCACCCGCCCTTCAGAGTGGGGTTGTACCTGGCAGGGCAGATGCTAGAGTCACCATGCACGTTTTGGACAGGTAACGTGAGATGGCTTAGGCGTTGCTCTCCGTAGCGACGTTTCGGAGGTTCGATTCCTCCCCGGGACCTCGGCGGGCTGACGTGTTAGAGACCGGTGACATCGGCGGTGACGAGTTCAGCGGGCTGACGCGTTACGTGGAAGAACCTCGGCGGGCTGACGTGTTACTCGGAAGCACCTCGGCGGGCTGCCGCGTCAGACACTGGCTGACTCTGGGCTGTGCCTCGGCGGGCTGACGTGTTAGAGACCGGTGACTTCGGCGGTGACAAGCTCAGCGGGCTGGAATTCGCAGGTTTTTCGAGGCAGAATACGGATTTCGGAGCATGGCGAACACCTGGAGCCGGTTTTCGGAGGAAAACGAGCGAATTTGGAGGCCCAGGCAGCACTTTTGACGCCGGACACTTCAGCGCTTTTTGCACCAAAAACGGAGTGGTGACAAAGACCGGTGACATCGGAAAAACGTTCAGCGGGTTGAAGAATTTGGCTGTTTTGCAGGGTTTTGGGACCCAAAAACGAAAATAATTAGGTTACTATAGGCCCCCTTTCCTTACTACTCAGTGCACCAGTGCGGGTTCCGGAGGAGCCTCGGTTGCCAAGGGCTCGCGGCGCAGGCAACAACCCCGGAGGTGTCGCGTCACCTTTTCACGTTAGCACATGGTAGGTGACACTGCCGATGGTGAAACACCTTGCGTTTTGGCAGGATGTACAAAGGACCCAAGGCCTTGCTGTACTGGCGTAGCAGCCACCAGATGGCAAGGCAGGTGAAGCCGGACACAAGGGCTGTGTAAACGGCAAGGCTCATTCCAAAACACAGCAAGGCGTCCATGGCGGCGTTTGTTTCGAAATGAAACCGCAGGTTTGGGTCAAGGCTTAAGCCAAAATGGCCAACGCACAGTTCGATTCACCACATGCCCTGAGGTTAAGGCATGTCGCACTGCTCCTAGCTTAAACCCAAACATAAAACCTCAAAAGAACAAAGCTCGTCCGAAGCGGCCGCAGTTCTTTTCACCGGAATTGCTGAAAGTTGCACTGCTTCCAGGGCACTAGTAGGCACATTGACCCAAAAGGCAAGACAATGCGTGTCCTTGCGGGTAAATGTCCGGAGACTCGAGGTCCGAAGACCGACATTGCACCTTCCTGGAACGTGCGTGGCTGCAGCAGCACGTTGTGGGCGTGAGCCCAGAAGGCTGTTAACTGCACAAAAAGTTGCAACGGCCATGAGGTCGTGAACAATTTGTTAGGCTTGCTCGTGGCGGAATTGTCCGTGCCGGACGGCATGCTAAACGACACCACCAATGTGGCTGTGGGTTGCTTGCAACAGTGCTAACTGCGCAAGTGTTTCAAAGCATGCGATATACCGCTGTGCTGGCTTGACAAGGCAAGGCCACACGGCTCTTATGTCCTGCATACACCACTTGGGAGGATGTGATTGCCCAGCCCCCAATCCCCAGAGCTTGCAGCTGGCGAATGGGCGAGTGTCAAAAGCACGACGCCAAGTAAGGCACTGTTGACTTGACTTGGAAAGGCTGGTGTATGGGTTGTTGGGGTCCGCGATGTAAGGAAAGGGGGCCTATAGTAACCTAATTATTTTCGTTTTTGGGTCCCAAAACCCTGCAAAACAGCCAAATTCTTCAACCCGCTGAACGTTTTTCCGATGTCACCGGTCTTTGTCACCACTCCGTTTTTGGTGCAAAAAGCGCTGAAAACGGCGAACTCCGAAAAGTGCGTTTTTTCGTGTCCGGCGTCAAAAGCGCTGCCTGGGCCTCCAAATTCGCTCGTTTTCCTCCGAAAACCGGCTCCAGGTGTTCGCCATGCTCCGAAATCCGTATTCTGCCTCGAAAAACCTGCGAATTCCAGCCCGCTGAGCTTGTCACCGCCGAAGTCACCGGTCTCTAACACGTCAGCCCGCCGAGGCACAGCCCAGAGTCAGCCAGCGTCTGACGCGGCAGCCCGCCGAGGTGTTCCCGAGTAACACGTCAGCCTGCCGAGGTTCTTCCACGTAACGCGTCAGCCCGCTGAACTCGTCACCGCCGATGTCACCGGTCTCTAACACGTCAGCCCGCCGAGGTGCCGGGGAGGAATCGAACCTCCGAAACGTCGCTACGGAGAGCAACGCCTAAGCCATCTCACCATGGGCTCTCGTTACCTGTCCAAAACGGCGCTTTTTGGCCCAAAAACGGTCTCACCGCGATGTCACCGCTTCGTCACCGCTCTCTTTGGATATTTTCCCTCAATCGCATTCCTGCCAGTATGCTTGTCTGGGCAAGGTTGGCTCAGGTCTCGTCATGTGGCCGAGGTGTCCCAAGCGTTTTTTTGACCGACATTTTCGGTCAATTCATCGCATCATGCCCAGTGGCCGATTTTATAGGTCACTGCGCCACTTCGCGTACTGCCAGGGGCTGTTGCGAGTTGATATACAATCATACCACCCCCGAATGTCCCATAGCGACTCGAGTGAGGGCGCGTTGCGAAAGTGCAACAACCCAGCGATACCATTTTTGTAACGGCTACTCCTAAGAAAACATGATTGAAGGACCTGTCACGGGCAACATCCCGGAGGTCCTGGACAACGGAGAGGTGACTGACGGCACGCACGTCACAGCAGGACAGCTGGCCCTCGCTCTGACGCCCTACGCTCAAGTAACTGACCTGGCGGTGAACACGGCAGCCGCCGGCAACAACGCCGCTGCCATCCAGTCCCAGGACGACAGAGTCACCGCAGAGCTGGCCTCAAAGCTGGACAGCAGCGCGCGGGCGCCGGCGATTGCGCCCCTGGCCACGGCGGCGGCCCTGGCCACCACGGACGGGCAGGTGGCCGCGCACGGAAGCAGCATCGCCGCGCTGCAGAGCTCGCTGACCACGGGCCTCTCCAACAAGGCAGACCAGTCGGCCTTCGACGTGCTGGGGGCGTGGTTGCCACCAAGAGCACCCCGGACGGCGTGGACCTGAAGCTGTCCAACTACAGCACCACGGCGGCCATGAACGGTTCCATCGCCTCGGCCAACAACGCCACGCTGGCCACGGTGGCCGCCAACTACGGCCTCAAGACGAGGTGGTGGATCCAGCACTCCTGGACATAGCGGCGAGGATCACGCGCTGGAGGCCGGACCCAGGACGGTCTTCACAACCAACCAAATCCCCTCGGCGCTGGTGGCGTACCGCTCAGCCGCAGACCAGGACACGACAACGGCCTCGAGCATCGCCGCCGCGCTGCTCAGCTACTACACCATCGCGCAAGTAGACGGCCTCCTCGCCGGCAAGCTCGGAGTCGCGGAGGCAGCCTCGGCGCTGCAGATAGCAGCGCGCTTTCCGGACGACGGCGGGGCCGACGAGGTGGTGGCCGCCATAGGAGAGCAGATCCTGGCCCCCACGGACGTCTCGCTGTCAAACTGGACGGTTCGCCCCAACAGCGGCTGCAGCGTGGTCTTGGCCACGCACACCGCGGGCGCAGTGAGCGTGGACGGCTACACCCTGACCCTGGCGGTGAACCCGTGGAACATCGTGCGCACCTACAACTTGACCCCGGGCCGAGAGCTCCTCTTCGCCTGCCGCTACCGGCTCGGCACGGCCTCCAACTTCGTGGTGTACATGTCCGAGGCAAGACAACGTCTACGACCCCTTGTACGGCAGCTTCGTGGGCGACCAGGGCGAACGGGGTGGCGAAGCTGCACTTCGGGGCGCACTTCCAGGCGCCGGGCCTGCCCAACCAGACGGCTGGAACGGTGGACGTCTACGGCCTCCAGATCCTGGACGCAACCCTGGAGACCGGCAACGCGGTGGAGGCGGAGGAGGACACGGCCGCCTCGGCGCTGCTGCTGAAGCACGAGTTCCTCGACGGAGGGGCCGACGACGTCACGCTGGCCACCCTGGGCGAGGTGCTGCTGGAGCCCACGCTCACCACGCTAGGCAACTTCCTGGTGCGCTCCAACAGCCAGAGCTCCGTGGCCTTGGCCAGCTTCACGGTGGGAGGCTTCCAGCTGGAGGGCTACGCCATGACCCTGAGCGCCTTCGCCTGGAACATCGTGCGAACCTACACGCTGACGCCGGGGAGACGCTACTCCTTCGGCTGCCGGTACAGGCTGGGCACGGCCTCCAACTTGGTGATGTACGTCAGCGCGGCCGACAACGACTACGTGGGCGTCACCGGCACCTTCCTCGGCACGCCCTCGCAGGGTGTCTGGAGCACGGCGCGCCTGGACTTCTCGGCGCCGCCGGGCGGAATCGCGAAGCTGCGCTTCGGAGCCTTCGGCGGGTCTATCCCCGGGCTGGTGCAGCAGTCGGCGGGCACGCTGGACCTGTACAGCATGCAGATCAGGGCCAGCGCCTTCGAGGGAGAGTCTGTCTCAGTAACGGACATGCTGGCGGACTCGCTGGCCCTCACGGGCTCGGCCACGCTGGACGGGCTCACCGCGCAGGGCAACGTGGGCTGCGACCAGCTGCTGTGCAACGACGTGAACTGCACGGACTGTGTGTTCACGACGGGGGGTGGACGCGCTTCGGGCGAGTCTCCTGCGCGATGCTCACAGCCACAGGGCACCTTTTCCGGGGGCCGCGCAGTCGTCCACAGGGGCCGCAAATGTCAGGCAGCCCTGCTGAGGCAAGCGTGGCGGCGGCCAGCGTGGGCCTTGCTGAGCTACCGCCACAGGAATCCCGACCGCGGCGAGCTTCGCAGCCACCGGGGCGCTCACGGGCGCCACGCTGACGTTCACCGGGGCGGCCTCCACGGGCCCGCTGGACTGCGAGAGCCTGGACTGCACCTTCACGGCCACGAGCGGCGGAGTGTCGACGGGCAGCGTGGTCTGCGGCGACGTGACGAGCTCGGGCACGGTCTCCGCGCCGCAGCTCTTCGCCTCCAACACGCTCACCGTGACCAAACACCTCAGACTTCTCGGGCGATCTCTTCCTGACGAAGAACTGGGCGGGCTGGAGCAAGCTGCAAGTGTCCAACAACAGCGCGGCCCCCGACAGCGGCCCGGAGCTGCGTGCTGGGCAACCAGAGCGCCAGGGTCTTCCTGGAGCGGGACGGCGGGACGCACCAGTGCGAGCTCATCATGATCAACGATGCGCTGGTGCAGACGAAGAGCCTCTCGACGCAGCTGTCCTTGACCACGAACCAAAAAACCCCGGCTGCCTCGTGATCGCGGGCAACACGGGCAACGTGGTCTGCAACACGAGCTTCACGAATTTGTCGGACAGCATTCGCGTCAAACGACTTCGCAGGAACGAAGTGGAAGAACCTGACGGGCACCGCGAGGTGGAGCGACGGCACGGAGGGTCACCCTCGACTACTCTCACCTCACCAGCGTGCTCTGGGGGGTGTGCAAGGGCTTCCAGGCCCGGCTGACGAGGTGAAGCCTGGCAGGCCCAGCGGGGGCCGAAGAACCCATAAGAAACATGGCCGCCCGCAGGCGAACCATCAAGGCCGTCTACAAGCATCCCCGCACCGGTTTCGGCAGCATAGCGCAGACGCTGCAGCAGGCCCAGGTGCGCGACCCCAGCATCTCCAGAGCAGAGGGGAGGTGAAGGCGTTTCTGGACGGCCTCCGGGTGAACCCAGGACCGGCCGCAGAGAGGCTACAACAGCTTCGTGCCTCTGGAGCCCGTGAACAGCTGCAGGTGGACCTGGCCGACATGAAGGCCTTCGGGGGCAAGCCCTACCCCTTCACGCTGGTGGCCATCGACGCGCTCACCAAGAAAGTGGCCGCGGAGCCGCTGAAGGACCGTCTTGCGAGCACCACCGCGGCGGGCATGAAGAAGGTCTTCCAAGCCCTGGGGGTGCCGGCCAACGTGTACTCCGACGACGGCTCCGAGTTCAAGAGGGAGTTCAAGGAGCTGATGGATTTCTGGGACATCGAGAAGCAGGTGACCAGGGGCCACGCCTACTTCGCGGAGCGCACCATCCGCACCATCTAGGAGGCCATGTTGCGCCGCATAGCAGCCGGAGCGGGCCGGCGGGGGCAGTGGCACCTCATGCTGGCCGACATCTTGAGCCAAATCAACGGGAGGAAGCACGCTACCACGCAGGTGGCGCCGAACCTCGCCTACTCTGACCCCGAAATGGCAGAGATTGCTCTGCGCAACATCGAACGCAGGGCGTGCAATCCCGCCAGCAGAGGCTACAGAGAGGCCCCAGGCTCCCACCTCCTTTTTGACTGTGCCTCTACGTGTGCCTCTACGTCTCTACAACGTCTCCGACAGCTCCGCCTGCCACTCACTGATGAGCTCCTCAGCGTCGGGTTGGGGGCCCTCGTCGTGGCCGGGGTGCGAAGAGCGTGAAGATTTGACCCGCCTCTTCCGCGATTACCGCTGCACATCCGAACGCGTGTCCAGCCTGATAGAAGCCTTCAAATCCAACTACCCAGGCGAGCTGCTGGACGCGGACACCACGCCGTCCATCCGCCTTCTGAGCCTCGTGCGCGAGGGCCTGAAGCCCGGACAATCCCTGAAGTGGGTGCCCTGGCAATATCGCCTTTCATCACGGCAATACCAGGAGCGCATGGAAGCAAAGTCAGCCCGAGCAGTCCGCTTGGAGTTGCAGCTCCTGAGCCAGGCCTTTTTCGACGACACGCCAGAGGTCTCTGTGGAGCACCACTCGCTGGCAGCGGGGTGGCTCACCCGTATCCAGACAGTGTTTCGCAATGCCCTAGCCCTGTGCCAAGCAGCGCACCTGTCCAACCTCAAGGCCTTCGACAAGAAGATAGCCGATTTGTGTCTCACACAGCCAGATCCAGGCCTTCGCACGGTGAATACCCAAGAGCTTCTGTCGGCCGATCGCAAGCTCTGGGCAGCCATATCCGACCTTCTGGGGCAGCAATGGTCCCTGGATGATGCCTTGTACGAACTGACGCACATGAGAAACGATGTGCACAGCCTTCTACAATTGCGCCCCAAAATATCCAAGCCATCCGTGCCAGCGCCTCCACGCCCGGCAACACCAAGACAAAGGGCGCCCAAGCGCGACCTTAAACCGACCCGCATGCCTTCACGCCCCGCCAAGAAAGGCAAGGGCAAATCCAAAGGAGCCCCTCCTTCGCCAAAGCCCAAGGCAGATTGGTGCACTACATATAAAGGTAGAGAGGTTTGCCGGCGTTACCAGACAGGCAGCTGATGACCACTGCCCTTTCGCCCACGTGTGTGCCATAGTAGGTTGCCAGCAAAAGCACCCCGCAATGGACCACAATAAACACACGTGAAACAGCCCGGATCTTGGACCGGCACAGGATCGGGCAGCCATGCCTCCGCCGGCCTTGCCCCACGACGGGACTCATGAACCGTGTTCACCCTCACAGGGGCCAGGGCGAACGGCCCTGACGCCAGCCTTGCTTGCAACACACCATAGCAAACCCAGCCCTGAGCCTGCGCCACATGCGCCCGCACAGGCAAGCTCATCGGACTCGCACTTGCACCCAGCCTCCAAGCGACTCTTTTTGCAGGTAGACTGCGCCCAGTGACGTCAGCCGCAATTAGCCTCGGCCTTGACTGCTTTGAGCCTTTTGACCTCGATGGTGATGCAGCGCACAACATCCTGGATGACAGCGTCTTCGAGGCACTCCTCAGACTCTGCTGGTCCGGAATCGTGGCGCTGATCATGCTTGCCCCGCCTTGCAAAGAGTACTCCAGACTCAAACTTCGCCCGGGCGGGCCCAAAGCCTTGAGAACGCCGCAGCACATGGACGGAGTCCCCGGCCTTTCGCCCACACAGCGTAAAAAATTGCTGGATAGCAAAACCATCCACAACCGGGGTAGAGCCCTGTTCAGAGCAGTGGTCTCCAAAGGGGGCGTCGGCATTTGGGAGCAGCCACCATCAGCCATGTCCTGGTTGGAAGAGGCCAACTTCCAAATGCTGCGCGATCACCAGTGTGCCCTGGTGTGGGTAGACGCCTGCATGCACGACAAAGCATTCGCTAAGTCATGGGCATTCGGCAGCAACAGTTCGAAAGTACAGGCCCTGCAGGCCCGCTGCAATCACCCCCACAAGCATCAGAGTATTGCAGGGGTGAAGGAACAAGGGGTATACCTCAGCACACTGACTGCAGAATACCCCCCTTCCCTGGCACTGCAATTGGCCCAAATAGGCATAGGAAGGGTAAGTAAAACAGGCTCCTTCCGGCTGGCGCTGCCGCTACACTCTGACTGCCCTAGCACCGTCACTTTGGCGCCTTGCAGGCTCCCCACCTGTGATGGAGCAGGAATGCACTCCTCAGCAGATTGGTGTCTCCCCAAACCCGAGCACCCTTTGCAGGCAGTCGCCAGGCCCTGGCTGCACTGGATGCATGAGCGCAAACTCGTGCCACGTATCCTGGCACACGTCAACAGCGGTTCCTCGGACTGCCCACTCTCGCCCTCAAAGCGGCAACTCTAGCGTATACCGCGTTACAACTGCCTTGCCCTTCAGATATGAGCCCCGAAGCAGGACAGCCATACCGACTCCACCTGCTGCATGCCCTGGCCAAATCTTGGGGTGACCCGGACATGGCCCTCCTTCCATTTTTGCAGCACGGAGTGCCGACAGGAGCCGTATCAGCCTTGCCTCCAAGCCTTCAATGGCCAGCAAAGAAGCCAGACTCCATGCCGCAGCCGGATCTGGAAATTTGTGAAGGCAACTGGAAGATGGCCGAAGACGAGCCAGAAACCGTGCAAGGTTTGCTGCGCAAGGAAATTGCTAACAACTGGATTGTTGAAACCAGCCTTAGCATAGCCGACGCTCGGGAAAAATGGCCCTTAGGCATTGCCGTGGGCAAGCTTAATGTCGTGTTCGCCGCCTTGTCTTAGATAGCACCGTGTGCCAGGTCAATACCAGATGCCATTTGCCAGAGCGCCTTAGCTTGCCCATGGCCTCCGATTTGGCGCTGTCCAGCTCTACCACTACAGGGTGTGCCATTTTGGGGGCCGTTTCTCGGCCTTCTGGTGGCAGCGCACCGGCGCCTTCTTGCTTCGTCAAGTGCATGGGTTGCTAGCCTGGAAACCGCACAAGGCCTTTCTCTTTGTGGACGACCTGCTCTGTGCACTCGTCCGGGATAGCGCGCCAAACATGTTTGCCTTGGTGGTGCTCTTCTTTTGTCCATTGCAGCACCCATTTCGTGGAAAAAGGTACAATTCCAGGATAGCCTGGTTTGGTGCGGTTGGGAGATCAACTTCTCTCACGACACCATTCAGCTCATGTCCTCAAAACTGGCCAAGCTGGACGCCTTGATCAAATCCCTGCTGGGAAGCCGACGGGTGCCTCGCAAAACACTTGAGCAGTGCATCGGCCTGCTGATTTGGGCCACCAGCATTGCCCTGCACCTTAGGTCCTGGCTGGCACCGCTTTACGCGGACCTCAACAGCCCACCAGGCTCCATGCACTCAATACCACCGCAAACGTGGTCGGCCTTTCGAGCATCCTTGTCAAGGGACCTCAAGACTAGCCGCAGCCTGCCGGGATTGTGGATCACAGCGGGCTCCAAAATCTTGGAAATTTCAGGCCGCGCCTTGCATTGCCTTGAAGACATTCCGCAAGTGCCTGGCACTAGCAAGCCCACATGGGTGCGCATCGCGGACCCCAACAACCCATACAGCCTTTCCAAGTCAAGTCAACAGTGCCTTACTTGGCTGGCGTCGTGCTTTCGACACTCGCCCAGTCAGCCGTTGGCGCGGCCACGCCAGCTGCAAGCTCTGGCTGCCGCCGACGCGTGTGCTGAAGATGAAATGGTGGGGATTGGGGGCTGGGCAATCACATCCTCCCAAGTGGTGTGGTTCGCCGAGACCTGGAACATGCAGGACATAAGAGCCGTGTGGCCTTGCCTTGTCAAGCCAGCACAGCGGTATATCGCATGCTTTGAAACACTTGCACAGTTAGCACTGCTGCAAGCGACCCACAGCCACATTGGTGGTGGGCACTACTCGTTTAGCATGCCGTCCGGCACGGACAATTCCGCCACGGAAGCAAGCCTTAACAAATTGTTCACGACCTCATGGCCGTTGCAACTTTTTGTGCAGTTAACAGCCTTCTGGGCTCACGCCCACAACGTGCTGCTGCAGCCAACGCACGTTCCAGGAAGGTGCAATGATTGGGCAGACGATCTCAGCAGAGGTCGGTTGGCCCGATTCAGCCATCGCCCTGAAAGTCGCATGCGCTTCAGCCCTGCAAGCCTGGCGATGTCGGGCCGAGGCATTCAACTGTGTCCGATGCATGCGCCCTGGCGTCCGGAACATTTGGCAGCAGCTTCCATCGTCGCTGAGCCAGCCTAGCCTGCATCCGACTTGGCCTTCCGAGCCCTTTTCTGCCGTTGCCTTGTCAGCCAGAACAACTGGCAATGCAGCCAGCCGCCTACACACAAGCCGCTCTAACCAGAAAAAAGTGCAGTACACAGCTTTTTGGCCCAAAAACGGTCTCACCGCGATGTCACCGCTTCGTCACCGCTCTCTTTGAGGCCGAAAAGTGCGCAAAAGGCTTGGAAAAGCGAAGTCGGAAATCCGACCTCGCTCCATACCGAAGTCGGATTGGCGCCTGGTGCGGGCCTGGTGCGGCCCTGGCAATCCTGTGTTGGGCACAGGATTGCGGCCTCAATCCTGCTGCGGCAACAGGATTGCTCCGGCCATTCCTGCGCCACACACAGGATTGCCCCGGTGCACTACCAGCAGCTCTGGCTTGGAGCCGTTCTTGCCAGAGCACAGCCTCGTGATGGAGCCGGCTCTGCTGTAGAGCTCCCAGGCTTCAGGCACGTCATTGATGCTCACAAGGAAGGGCAGGCCGCTTGCGAAGAGAGCGTCTCGGAGCTCCGAGTGGAAGGCCAGGTCATGCCCCCGCCTCCTCGTGCCATAGTAGTTCATGCTGCGACCTGGGACGATGTAGGGAGGGTCGGCGTAGATACAATGCCGCGGCGCTTGGCTGGGCAGAGCGCGCAGATAGCCCAGTGCGTCCTGGTGCCGCACGGTTACATTTGTCGGAGGCCGCTGCAGACGCCGCACGCTGCTCAGGGCCAGCGGCCGCTGCTGTGTGAAGGAGCCCCACTTTCCCGAGAAGCTGTTGCGCAGCAGGACGTACGAGCAGGCTGCCCGGCGCCCGGCGCGGCCTCTCTGAGTGCCCGGCAGGAGGTGACTGAAGTAGAAGCGCCTGTCTATCTTGCGCCCCGCCAGGCGCTGCAAGGAGCGCAGGAAGACCGGGTCTTGCCTTAAGTAACAGCGGTGCAGGTTTGCGACGCTCAAAGGCACCGCCAGGGCCGGACGCCGGGCGGCGAGGTAGTACTCCAGCTTTCCAGAGCCGAAGAAGGGAGAGTGAAGCACAGCGACGTCCCCCAGCAGCCGGTCCACGTGAGGAGCTAACCAGGATTTACTTCCCATGTACTTCAGTTGCATGCCAGCCATTTAGTCTCTGGGGACTATCATGCGCAGCGGGACACGGCGCGCACGGGCTCGGACCAGTGCTCCGCCACGCAGGGCAGCGCGTTGTTCTCCGCGGCCCGGTCGTAGAAGAGAAAGAGGCGGGTGAAAGGCGCCTCCGGCTCGCGCGCCAACCGCTCGCCCAGCAGGCGGATCAGCTGAGCGTGGCGCTCCTTCTTGGTGGTCCGCCGCGTCACGCCGGCGATCTTGAAGGCGTCCGGGTTGTAGCGCAGCACCAGCAGTTTGTGCCCGCTGCCAAGCGCCACGCTGGCGGCCATGTCAAAGTCCCTGCGCACGTCGCAGCTGGGGTCGTAAGCCTTATGCTGTTCCTCGTCAACCTCCAGCAGGACGTAGCCCCACAGAGTCGCCAGGGCAAAGTCCGCGAAGGCGTGGGCCGTCTCCGACTCCAACCCGCAGCCGCGGAAGGGCAGGTAGTGCTGGTACTCGAAGGTGATCTGCGCGTCGCGGAGTGCCTGGTGCACCTCAAGCTCCTTACTCTTGGTCACAGCACGCGGGTTGTCGCCGTGCTTCGTTCGCATGTGTCGCAGCAGGCTCGGCGCTCCGGCAAACGAGAGATCTTGCCGAGGACAGCCCTGGATTTGACACACAAAATTCGTGCAGTCGCGGCAGTGTACCCGCTGTCGCCTGTGCTGACAGATGGACGCCCCGGCGCAGTCGCGACAATGAGGTCGCAGTCGCCCATGCTCGCAGACCGACGACCCGCCGCAGTCGCGGCACTGGTACCGCAGTCGCCCATGCTCGCAGACCGACGACCCGCCGCAGTCGCGGCACTCAGCCCGCCGCCGCCCATGCTCGCAGAAGGACGACCCGCCGCAGTCGCGGCACTGGCACCGCCGCCGCCCATGCTCGCAGAAGGACGACCCGCCGCAGTCGCGGCATTCAGCCCGCTGACGCCCGTGCTCGCAGACCGACGACCCGCCGCAGTCGCGGCACACAGCCCGCCGCCGCCCGTGCTCGCAGAAGGACGACCCGCCGCAGTCGCGGCACTGACGTCGCTGTCGCCCGTGCTCGCAGAAGGACGACCCGCCGCAGTCGCGGCACAGAGCCCGCTGACGCCCGTGCTCGCAGACCGACGACCCGCCGCAATCGCGACACACAGCCCGCCGCCGCCCGTGCGGGCACTTCTTCACAGGCCGGCGCACAGGTACCATCGCTGAACACTCTTGGTGTGTTTTCTTACACACCACGGCAAGCGGCGACGCGAATGAACGCGCCAGAATAGAGGCAGCTGTGTAGCTGTGAGTTGTTTAAAACCCACAGGCGCCAGCCCGCCCGCCGCGGCAGAGACTACCGGAGGCCAGCAGGATGAACGCACCGCTGCGCTGGGCTTCGAATTTGGCAAGTAAGGCAAAGGAACAAAGTCATGGGGAAGATCAAGCTCTTTCCCACGAGAGAATACACGAGCAAACAACCCTCGGACCCCGTGGTGCCCCAGGTTCCATGCACGGGTATTTTCCTCGGCCCCAGCAAGTCCGGCAAAACCGTGGCGCTGATCAGCATGATTCTGGAGCAATACCGCGGAGTCTTTGAGAAAATCTACATATTCAGTCCCAGCGTGAATATCGACGACAGCTGGATCCCCGTCAAGAAGTACATAGAGGAGGACCTGGGGGTGAATACCGAACGGGAGAGGGCCTACTACGACGAGTGGGACGAGGCAGCGCTGCGGGACATCAACCAGAGGCAGCGCAAGATCACCGAGACATCCAAGAAGTTGGAGATGAAGAAGCTGTATCAGGTGCTGATAATCTGCGACGACTTCGCAGATAGCCCGCAGCTCCACAAACCTCACGGCGCCCTGGATACGCTCTTCATCCGCGGTCGGCACCTTCAAATCAGCACCTGGGTGAGCTCCCAGAAGCTGAGGCTCATCAGCGCAGCCGTGCGGGTCAATCAGCAATTCCTCTGCTGCTGGAGGCTGCGCAACCAGCACGAGCTGGAGGCCGTCATCGAAGAGCTCAGCGCCCTGCTGCCGAAGGACAAGCTGCACAGGATCTACGAGCAGGCGACCCGAGAACCCTATAGCTTCCTCTTCGTCTACTATCTGAAGCCAAAGAGCCAAATGTTCTACTTACGCTTTGAAGAGCGTTTCGCACTGGAAAAAGAAGCCGATGGGAGCGGCGCTCAGCTTCCTGGGCCAGAAGCTGTTCGCCAGCTCCACGCTGATCAATGCGAGGTGTGAGAACATCTCCTGCTGCACCTCCGTCGCAGCAGTCCAGTCGCCCATCATCCGTCGAACAGGTGGCCTCCTATGGAAAAGGATGACCACTATCTACGTGGACAGCCGCAAGAGGGTAGCCGGCTCGGACAGCGACTTCGAGGTAGACCTGGGAGAGTCCCTGCACCTGCAGAGCGACGCCAGGCTGGCTGTCTATAAGATCAGAATCGCGGACAGCTTCCTCTCGACTGATCGCGGTCGCTACCTCTACTGGGTGGACGCCGCGCTTGGCACGCTGAATTGGGCGCTCCTCCCGGAAGGCGCCTACACGGGCTCCCGGCTGGCAGCCTGGATCAGCTCCAACTTCGCTACTGCCACGTATAGCGAAACCACGAACAGCCTGAGCGTAGCCTACGACGGCAACCGGCTCATTCTGAACGATCTGGAGCTGCAGCAGCAGTTCCCAGCCGCAGCGGACTACCCCACCTCACCGGCCGCCTCGCCATCCAAGCCCTTCAGCATCGATCACATGCTAGGCCCCAGCTTCGTCTCCGGCGGTCAGCAGGTCTTTGAGTTCGTGAGGATGATGGCATACAACGAGGTCTACCTGCGCTGCCCCCAGCTGGCCAACGCCAGCCGCGTGCTGGGCAATCTGGGGGACGACATCCTGTCCAAGATAACGCTGAAGAGCGGCGTGGGCACCATCGTGGAGACCGGCTCCGACGACGGGCACTTCATGGCCGTTAGGGGCCCCATCACCCTGAGACACCTGCGCTTCCGGCTGACAGACCTGGGAGGCCAAGTCGTCCGACTGCGGGGCTCGTCGTTGTCCTTCGTGCTGTTTTTGGATCACGTCTAATTCCCCGAAGGTCTTTAAAAAAAATATTTTCTATTAAAAAAACCGATGAAGCAAGCGCAACCGGCGCCAAGGCCTAGAGGCAGGCCCCCGGGCAGCAAAAACAAGCCGAAGCCGCCCGAGCTGCCCCTGCCGAAGAGCAAAAAAATGATCGACGACCTGCCGAAGAGAAAAAAATGATCGACGACCTGCCCACGGAGCCGGCGTATGAGGCGGACTCCCCTTTCCGTCCCAAGAGGGTGAGATTTCCCACAGAGCCCAAGACGGCGCCCAAGGCTGCACCCAAGGCAGCACCCGTGGCCAAGGCAGCACCCGCGGCCAAGGCAGCACCCGTGGCCAAGGCAGCACCCAAGGCAGCACCCAAGGCTGCGCCCAAGGCAGCGCCCGTGCCCAAGGCAGCACCCAAGGCAGCGCCCAAGGCTGCGCCCAAGGCAGTTGCCGCGCCAGCTCCTAAGCCCAAGGCAGTGCCCAAGGCAGCGCCCAAGCCCGAGCCACAGCTAGAGCCACAGTTAGAGCCCGAGGTACAGCCCGAGCCCGAGATACACAGAGAGGTGCGGCCCGAGGAGGTACGGCCCGAGCCTGCGCATGCGGCTGACGGCGGGAGCTAGCGTACTGGTGTAAAGAGCAAGATGATGTCCCTGGAACCTCGCAACGAGCCGCAGATGCTCCGGTGGTTTCGCAAAACGTACCCCAGCTACGACCTGCAGCCGCTGCTGCTGAAGCGCCAGCGAGAGCTGGAGGAGGCGCGGGCCTTCAACAACTGGCTTGGCGAGCGCCGGCTAGCCCAGGAGGGGCAGCGGCACCTGGACGACGTGAGCCGGCTGATGGAGGCCGTGCACCGCCAGGTACCCCAGCTGCGCTACGCGCGCGCCGAGCGCAGGGGCGTGGAACGCGCAGCGGGCGAAGTTGCCGCGCAGTAACCCATAAAGAGATGAAGACGCTGCGGTCCCACGGCTTCAATCAGCGCCCGCGCTTCGAGCAGGTTGTGGGCTACCTGGAGCGGAACGAGCCGCTGCCCCTGGACCAGCCGGACCGCAAGGCCACCACGTTCGTCACGAGCCACTTCTACTTGGACGATTTCGTACAGTCCAGCGAGGACCCCAACCCGCAGCCTCTGCAGCACACTCCCCTGAGGGCGATTCCAGAGGAAGGCTTCCGCACTCCCGCTGAGGCCACGGACGAGGACTTGGCCCAGATGCGCCAAGGCGGAGGAAACCGCTTCGGCGAGGACGACCTGGCTGGAGACCCAGAGGCCGACGCGCTGACGAACAACGGTCAGGGCCCGCCCTCCATCACGGGCCGTTTGCGCAGCGCGGCCGACGGAGCGCAGGCAGCAGCGGACCTTGTGGGCGCAGGAGCAGCAGGGCTCGCGGCGGCGCAGGCCTTCCGCTCCCAGCTCCCCCAGGACGCAGCTGAGTACGTCCGCCTAAACGTATTGCCCCGCCCAGGGCCGCAGCCGCAGCCACCACCGCAGATCATAGGCCGACCCGACGACGTAGAGCGCCTCCTGGACGAGGCGGGCCAGCGCGCGCAGGAGGAGCGCGGCGCAGCGCAGGCCATAGAGGAGACGGCAGCTGTGGCCGCAGAGGAGGGAGAGGTAGCCGTTGCCGCCGAGGGCGTGGGCGGAGCCTTTGGGTACCTGGGGGGCCTGGCAGAAGGGGCCGCTGCTTTGGCGCCCACGGCGGGAGAGGTTGCTGGAGCGATGGCCACGGCGGGAGTTGGCGGCGACGGCAGGGTTGGCTGTGGGACTCGCAGGCGGCGCAGCCTACGGCCTGGCCCGCGGCACGGGCTGGGTGCTGGAGAACACGCTCTTCCGGCCTCAGCAGGGCAGCGAGGACGCGGCCGTGCAGGACGTCCGGTCCGCCAACGGCATGAACGACGCCACTCAGCCCCAGCACTTCACGCTGCGCACCGGCAGCAGCACTTCGGGCAGCCCCGCAAGCAGCCGCGCCTCCTCGCAGTCTGGCTGTCCAGGCGCAGACCAATCACACGCCCCGCCCCTTCTCCTGGGGCCTGAACCCCGTGACTCTGCCTCAGTCCCAGCCGAACTCCCGGGCAAGCTCCCGCAGCTCGGGGCAGTCGCGCCAGAGCCGCCTGCCTCCGCCGAGCTACGACCAGCTGGCCCGAGACATCGAGGCGGCCTAGACTCTCCTTCGCCGTATACATGTAAAGAAGCATGGAGGTAGTCACAGCCGGAGCACAGGATGAGTTGATGCAGAGCTTGGACTACAAGCTGAAAACCAGCAACACCAACTACGTGACCGCACGCCACGACGTGCAGTAGTTCCCCAGCTCGCTGAGCTCCTTCTCCCCCGCCACCTCGAGGGTCTGCCGCATTCCGCTGACAAGCGGCACCTCGTTCATCGACCCCGAGTCGATCAAGATCGCCTTCAGAGTCAGAAACACGGACGCCACCAACCCGCTGGCGCCGGCCACTCCGAACCCAGCCTGTTTCATTCAGAGGATCCAGGTCTTCGCCAACGGGCAGCGCTGCGACGACATAAACTACTACGGTCGCACCGTGGCCGTGCATGACCTGCTGAAGGGCCGCGAGTACAACCAGAACAAGGCCGTGGAGGGCTTCGACGAGGTGAACAACTCTCGGACGCCCCGAGCGGTGCACCAAAGCGGCTACGCGGACGTGCTGCTGCGCCCCACCATGGTCGGCATCCTGCGCTGCGGGAAGATGCTGCCGCCGCAGCTGAACCTGGTGTTCGCGGACGCCACAACTGCGCTGTGGTCTGAGAACGCCGGAGCGCGTAGTCCCAGCTCCGGATGTCGCACAGGATCGTGGGCTCAAATTTCGATACGATGTCCAGGGAGACGACCTCCCACCCTGCCGCCTCGAAGGCTCGGCCAATCGACGTTGTGCCGCAAAACAGCTCCAGCAGTCTCGGCATGTTTAACAATTACCACCAGCACAACAAAGCACGCACAGGCGAGGGCGCGGCTCGAGCAGTTTCGCATGCTCGGACCAATCTTTTTTTTAATCGGAGACAGAAAAGGATGACGAGCCAGGCTAGCATGTGGAAGTTGGGCGAGGTGCGCTCCAATGCTAAGGGTGGCAAATTCTTGTGCCTGGAACCGCTGTTTTGGCAGAGCGAAGCTTCGCTGGAAATCCCATGGGAGCCCAGGGCCTTCTCCGAGGGGCAGCGGCCCAGCGTGAGCTTCGCAACCGACGAGCGCGCGAGGCTCTTCTGGGAGCGGGCCGAGACCGATCTGGTCGAGCAGCTGGCGGCCGCATCCGAGCGCGTCTTCGACGCAAAGCTCACGCCCGAGGCTGTGCGCCAGCGGCTGCTGCCCTCTGTGAGGCAATCGCGCGGCGGCGATTGGATGCTGAAAGCCAAGCTGCCGGCCCACGCGCGCTTCTGGAACGCCGGCGGCACGTTTGCGGACCGCCCCGCCGAGCTGGCTCACTGCGCCGCGCGCGTTAGGCTGAGAGCTTGCAGCTTGTGGTTGATGAGCGGCATGTGCGGGTTGAGCCTTGAGGTCACAGATCTGCGTGTGGAGCCACCTTCTCGAGAGTGCCCGCTGTGATTTCTTCCGATGCCGCAGCCTTTTTTTCGCTCAGTAAAAAAAAAATCAGAATGGCCACCTACGTCCTGGAGCGCCGCGAGCAGCTGAGGCCTGTGCTGAAGGCCGCCGTTGATGCCGAGGCGCTGAAGCGGGGAGCCTCTCGGGAGGAGGTGAGCCGCCTGCACGATGAGCTCGCTCGGGGAGCGCCCGTGCTGGAGCGGCTGATTGCAGATGGGCTCGCTGGCAGGTTCCCGGCGGAGGCCCGGAGGTCGACATCCTGGACTGGAAGGAGATGCTGAAGCGGGCGCAAGACCTGCAGCTTAAGCTTCGCAAGCGCTTGAACCAGCGCGCGGCCCGCAGCACACCCGCCATGGCCGAGGAGCGCCAGGAGGAGAGCTGGGCGCCGATGGAAGCGCTCCGCGAGAAGCGCGAGGCCCTGAGGCAGCGCCGCATCCGCACGCGACGCTGGCCCAGATCGAGAGGGAGCTCTTCGAGGTGGAGGAGCAGCTCGTCAGCAAGAAGATCGCTGAGCGGCTGCCGGTCTCGCTGGCTGCCAAGAGCGCAACCCTCGCCGCCTTGGAGCGGCTTGAGAAGGCGGACGAGGCCTCCAGAGAGCTCCTCACTGCGCTGAACCTGCAACAGAAGCCAAGAGAAAAAAAGAAGCGCCCGTCCGACCGACTGAATATTTTATTATTTTTCTATAGAAAGCAATTAGCTCAAACCAATTCGCGCCATGACCTCCGAGCTGACTGACCGCATCTGGGGCCGCCTGGGGCTCAGCGCCGTCCGGGCGGTGCCTCTGGAGGAGCCGCGCGCGGCTGCGCCCTCTTCCTGGGCAGCAGGTCTTCACCATCGACGCCATGCGGCTGCTGGTGGACCGGCTCCAAGACCTGCTGGCGATTCGGCTGCCCTTCCTCGCGAAGGTCAGCTTCCAGATCCTGCTGACGCGCCTGGCTGCGAACGATGAGGACGAGGACAGGGTGGAGCTCACGCACTACTTCCTCAGGCTGGCGCCGTGGATCGTGAGGCCCGCGTCTCCGTCGGCCCGCGCCGGAACCATGATGGCGGCCATCAGGACGAAGTTCGAGGTGGCGCTCGAGCGCTCCCGCTTCCCCGAGTCCGACTGGACCGTCGTGGGCATCACGGCGGCGTATCTGCTGACCGCGCCCTCGCAGCAGCTGGCCGACATGCCCGCGCCCCCGCCGCCCAACAAGGCGGGAGGCGCTGGAAGGAGCTGCCCGAGACCCTGGCCAAGAAGAAGGCCATCTGGAACCCTCAGAACGAGGACCACCGCTGCTTCATGTGGTGCGTCCTCGCCCACTGCCTCGGGGTCGAAGGGCTCAACAAGCACCAGCGGTCAAAGGCCACAAGCTGCTCGGGCTCCTTCTTCTACCCCGAGCTGGCCGGCCGCCGAGGACCGCGCCCCCCGGGCTGGCAGCCCGCTCTGGCCGACGCGGGGGTGGTCTTCTCTGGCCTGCCGACGGACCGCCCCGTGAACTTCGACGACATAGAGGCCTTCGAGCTCCGCAACGCCGGGCGGGTGGAGGTCTTCGTCTTCGTGTGGCAGCAGACCCTGTGGACGGACGGGCTGGAGTACTACCACGTCCTCCTGCAGCGCGCCCCGAGCGGCACGGGCGTCGTCCGGCACACCGTGCTGCTTCTCCTGCACAGCGGCCACTACAGCCTGATCCACAACTTCCAGGCGCTGGCCAGCAGACGAGGGCTGACCCTGGGAGCCACGCCCACCAACGCCGGAGGCTGCAAGGAGTACAAGTGCCCTGAGGTGCATGGCCCGCTTCACCAAGAAGGCCTCGTGGCAGCGGCACCGCGCCACCCAGTGCTATCGAGAGATAGCCGAGCGCACTCGGAAAGTGCTGCCCGGGCCCGAGAAGAGCCTGCTGCGCTACAGGGGCAAGGCCTCCGCAGAGCTCGCGCCCCTGACGTGCTACGCGGACCTCGAGGTCTACAGCACGCCCGCCCCGACGGTCCACATAGCGCAGCAGCAGCCGGCGCGCCAGACCGTCGCGGCTTCTTCCTGCTACGTCGCCGTCGGGCGCTGCGGCTACGTGCCACCCGAGGAGCTGAGGCTGAGGCTCGCGCACCACGAGCGGGACAGCGGCAAGTTCCACGCCGTCCGCGCCATGCTGGACGACCTTCTCAAGCTGGCCGACCACTACCTCACCTGGAGACGCCGAACTCGGCCCGTCAGTATGACCCGGCGGGAGGAGCTGGAGCACAGGGCCGCCACTCACTGCAGGGAGTGCCTCGCGTCCTTCGAGACCGCCGAGAAGAAGCTCCACCACTGCCACGGCACCGGGCTGTATCTCGGGGCGCTGTGCCACTCCTGCAACATCGCGGCCCAGACGCCCAAGACCATCCCAGTGGTCTTTCACAACGGGGGCGGCTACGACTTTCACTTCCTGCTGCGCTACATCGCCACGATGGGCTCTCCCGTCAGCAGGGCGCCGCGCGAAGAGCTCGGCGAGGACAGCGACAACGAGGGCAGCGAGAGCGAGGCAGAAGGCAGCGAGCCCGAGAGGCCCATGCCCATGGCCAAGGCTGCGCCAAAGCCCAAGGCCAAGGCCGCGCCAAAGCCCCTCAGCGGCTGGTGCGCCCTGCAGGCGGCGATCAAGCAGGGCGACTACAGCCACCTCTGCCTCCGAGTCCTCTGCAAGTCGGGCGAGAAGTGCCTGCAGATGAGCTGGGGCCCGCTGAGGTTCGTGGACAGCATGAACGTCTTCCCCACGAGCCTGGCCAGCATGATCGACGACCTCTGGGCCTGCACGCACAAGCAGCTGCCGGAGCTCTTCCCGCTGATGGCCTCGCTTCACCCCGAGCTGCAGCTGCGCACTCCGACGGGCTCTCCGCCTCAAAGACGGCCTCTCAAACAGCGGCGGACGCACTGCGAGCTGGAGCAGGCGTGGGACTGCATCCTGCGCAAGCTGCCCATGCCCTTCGAGCACTTCTGCGGCGCTGAGGCGTGGGAGATGCCCGCGGTGTGGGAGCAGCACTGCTACGACAGCGTGCTGGCGGGGAAGGCGGTGAGCGCTGAGGACCACCGGCTGGCCGTGAACACCGCCAACGTCGCTACCTCCACACCGACGTCCTGGCCCTGGCGGACGTGATGGAGAGCTACCGGGACTCCTTCCGGGCGCAGTCGGGGCTCAACCCCATCCACTACGTCACGCTGCCCGGGGCTGCCTGGGACGCCATGCTGCGGCACTCGGCCCGCAAGACACCCATTCACCTCATCACCGACGAGCAGGCCTACAGGGACGTGCGGGCCTCCGTCATGAACGGGCTGAGCTGCATCTTCCAGCCCTTTGCTCAAGCCAACAACCCCGAGCTGGGCGAGGGGGGAAGTCGTAGTCCACGAGGAGCAGGTAGCTCACCTCCTCGGCGTCGGACTCCCAGTTCAGGCTCGAGGCACGTCTCGTGCAGCCAGCTCAGCCTCGCTGCGTTGTCTTCGGGCAGGGCGACCGCCACGCAGGGGCCGTTGGGCATGGGCAGCGTCATTGCGGCCGGGTACATGGCGTTGAAGTCGAAGTACGAGATCCAGCTGACGGGCTCCCTTGGACTGGGCTCCCCCCGCGCGCATGAAGGTCGGGAAGGGCCTGTACGGGCCGCACACCGCGGACATGGCGGAGCGCCTCGGCCTCTCCCTGCGAGAAGCTCGTGCCCTTCCTCGGCATGCGCGTGGAGGAGGGCGTGGACGGCAAGCGGCTCAAGTTCTGCGGGGCTGCGCAGGGCCTACCGCTTTGCCTGCAGCCCCTTCATGGCGGGCTTCATGGAGCTCAAGCACAGCGAGCGGAGGCAGCTCAAGACGGCGGGGAGCGTGGTCGCCGAGAAGGTGGTGAAGCTCACCCAGAACGCCATCTTCGGCCGCTGCTGCATGAACCCCGACAAGTTCAGGAACACGAACGCCTACGTGGTCCCGGCCAAGTTCGAGCGGGCCGTGGGCAAGAGCTCCGTGACGAACTTCGAGCTCCAGATCAACGACTCGGAGGGGTTCCTGGCCTTCGTGGAGACGCTCAAGACGGACCGCAGCAAGGCCTGCATGAGCGTGCCCACCCAAGTCGGCGCCCGCACGCTGCAGCTCTCCGAACTCTGATGGAGAAGGCCTACTACCTCCACATGAGGAGGCTCTTCCCGAAGATGAAGCTGCTCTTCACGGACACCGACTCCGTGATGGTGCAGATCTTCGAGCTGCAGGACCCGCTCCACGCCATGGCCGAACCTGAACGGCGCCGCCCTCTTCGACGTGGCCGGCAAGTCCAAGGACCCCGAGAGGGACCTGAGCGCGCTCTCTGCAGCGGCGCGCGCCAAGGCCATCGAGGTGATGGGCCAGCTGGGCAAGCTCGGCGACAAGACCTTCCCCGCCAGGATCCTGGAGTACGTGGGCCTGCGCTCCAAGGATGTACAGCATCCTCACGGTCCAGCCCGACGGCGCGCGCAAGGAGAAGCGCAAGATCAAGCGTGCCGAAGAAGGCGGTGACCAACGTCCGGCATCTTTGGGGGGTGGGGGGGAGGGGGGGGAGTTGGGGGGGCGTGGGGAGGGGGGGGGTGGAGTGGGGGGGGAGCCGGCATCTTGAGTACCGAGAGGGCTGGAGGAAGGCAGCAAGCGCAGGGCGGCCTTCGCGCAGCTGCGCAGCCGCGCGCACGAGATAGCCGTGGAGACCGTAGAGAAGAAGTCGCTCTCGCCCTTCAACGACAAGGTCTACGGCCTCGACGCTCACAACTCGCGGCTGGGGCACTGGCGCAACCTGGAGCAGCTGCGGATGCTGGGCGCTTACGCTCCGCCAGGCTCTGCGCCCTTCGACCTCGTGATGGAGTTCCTCGTGGGGCCCCCGCCTCTGGGGCCCGTTCCGACACTGCCGCTGCGGCTGAGCCGCTGCTGGGCGTAGCTGTCGGAACCTGCAAAAAAGAAAGATCCCGAGCTCTCGTTTTCTCGCCTTCTCGCTTTCTCGATGATTTCGAACCGCCGCAGCTCAAAGAGATGACCTCGGCCTTCCGGTGCGTGCAGGCATGCCTCTGGAGAAGCCCGCTGCGTGGGCGGACGAGGACGCTCCCTGCATTGCGGCTGCTCTGATGGCCCAGCGGCCTCCCTGCGAACGCAAGCGGCCCCGAGGACGCGCTGCAACGCGATGCTCGAGCGCTCGCACCAGCGCGCTCGCATCGCGGGCCTCGATGAGGAGCTCCTCGATAAAATGCTGCGCTGCGGGGAGCTGGAGCAGAAAGAATCCGGCGGGTGCTCACGGGCTTGGCCACGCTGGACGCCGCGCAGGGCAACGTGCGCTGCGACCAGCTGCTTTGCAACGACGTGAACTGCACGGACGTGTTCACGACGGGGGTGGACGCCTTGGGCGCAGTCTCCTGCGCTGCGCTCACAGCCACAGGCACCGTCGCGGGGGCCGCGCTGTCGTCTACAGGGGCCGTGTCAGGCAGCTGAGCATCAGCGGCGCGGCCAGCGTGGGCCTGCTGAGCTCCGCCAGGAATCACGGGCAGCACGTTGACCATCAACAACACGACCAACGCCGGGAACTTCACCACAGTGGGCGACGTGTCCACGGGGACATTGACGGCCTCGGGCGCAACCGCGGCGAGCTTCGCAGCCACGGCGCTCACGGGCGCCACGCGACGATCACCGGGGGGCCTCCACGGGCCCGCTGGACTGCGAGAGCCTGGACTGCACCTTCACGGCCACGAGCGGCGGAGTGTCGACGGGCAGCGTGGTCTGCGGGACGTGACAAGCTTGGGCACGGTCTCCGCGCCGCAGCTCTTCGCCTCCAACACGCTCACCGTGACCAATACCTTAGACTTCTCTTCCTGACGAAGACTGGGCTGGAGCAAGCTGCAAGTGTCCAACAACAGCGCGGCCCCCGACAGCGGCCCGGAGCTGCGGCTGCTGCAACCAGAGCGCCAGGGTCTTTGGAGCGGGACGGCGGGACGCACCAGTGCAATGTTAACTTTCACGAGCCGGGGGGGTTGGGGTCAAGGCGCGTTTTGAGGCACGAACAAAAAAAATGGTTGTTTTGGGGAGGGCCGAGCTACATGCAAGTTTCTTGGGTTGAAAAACAGCGCTTGAAAAACGCGCAGTCAATGACAATTTTTGCATAGAGGCGATTTCCTGGGCACGCTTTTTGTTGGCCAAGAAGCGCGGCAAAATGTGTAGTTTTTTTGATATTTCCTTGCTTGACACGGTGTTTCGCATATATTTTGAAAGATGGGGTTAAGACTTCGCAAGAACCAGGCGAGGCTATGTTTCTTTGGCTGCACATTGGTGAGAGTGGATTGTCGTTTTTTGCCCTAGCATTGTGCAAACCTAATTCGCAGTGATTGGCGGATTGCGGATTGTGCGGTTCACGGGTTGGATCATGTTGGTTTGCATGGATGTTCGATGCTTTGCCCCACAATTTGCAGCGGGTTGCGGATTAAAAACACTAACCAGAACAAGGGCCAACAACTAAGCAGATTACGGATCGTGATCAGGCTCCCGGGCTGTCAACCGGGGGGGGGGGGCAGGGCATGCCTTTTTTGCGGACCCTGGCCAGCGGTTCGTCAGTTCACATTTGCCCGCTTGCCTGGCAGCTGCTGATGCTCATGCGCAGGCAACACAAATCAATTCACCTTGATGACCCGCATGTAGATTAGATTTGCCCCACCTTGTCAGGTCCCTTTGTTAACATTCCTTTCCGGACCTCGCCGGGGGGAGGGGTCTGGCGGTGTTGTTTCAATTGGTTTTGGGCACGCCTTTAGGCTTTCACCCGGGCTGCGTTGCACTATGTTACATCTTAAGCACATCGCCCCATGTCACGGTCATGACAGCCATTGCCATTCAGCATCACGCAGCACGCATCGTGGGCCATTTGGATTGGCGGCCTGCGCGCTGTGGCGCTTCGTCGAGGCCAGGGCAGGGCTGTTGAAAGACATTTGGAGCCATGAGGTCACACCAGGTTTGATCCTGACTCATTCACTTGATTCATTTGCGGTGCGCTTCGGCTCCAACTGATTACTCAGAATCCGCCTCAATGCCCCTTGCAAAAGCAGCATCAGCACCGGCAGCACCAGCAGCGTCAGCATCAGCACCAGCAGCATCAGCATCAGCACCAGCAGCATCAGCATCAGCACCAGCAGCATCAGCATCAGCACCAGCAGCATCAGCAGCATCAGCGCCAGCAGCATCAGCAGCATCAGCAACAGCAGCAGCAGCAGCACCAGCACCGCGCCATGCCCATGCCCGTGGTTGTGCCTCCGCGGCCACGTCGGCCGCGGTCTCCGCGGGGCCGGCCGCCGATCAACATCTACATGAAGAGGATCGCCCACCTGGAGAGGTTCGTGGAGTGGCCGGCGAACGTCCCGGAGCTGGCCCGCATCTGGCAGCTCCTCCACGAGAGCTACCCGCCAAAGGCCAGGCAGGGGACAAAGGCCAGTGGATTTTTCTCGGCGGTTCCCACCCCCTCAGACTTTTAGCTTTTTAAGGTTTAGTGCATGGTTGTGTCCATACAACCCCGTAAGGCCGACCCTTGTTTCAGGGGCAGCTCAGTTGTTGTTGTGCTGTTGCACCATCAAACCTTCAACAACTCCATGCAGGAGGTGGCGGAGGCGAGGAGGCTGCACACGGGCTGTGGCCCAGGCTGGGACGAGGATGGCTTCCCGATGAAGCGCTTTGAGGATACTGGCTTGGGGTTGTCCATATGTGGGTTTTAAGTGTTCTTTTGGGAAGAAATGCATAGATGTTGAGGAACTCAGTGAATACTTTGAGCCATCACAAACTTTAAACTTTAAACTTTAAACTTCACGTCAGCCGTGGATTCTCGATCCTGTCAGGAGCCTCAGCCGGTGCAGCCGGACCAGCCGGAGCCGCACAGCAAGCGGGCAAGGATCCAGGAGACTTAGCGTGTTTCCTTGGCCAAAGTCACTCTGGTCATTCAAAGTTGAGTGTTTCCCATCACCAAAATGTAGAATATATTTCACATGTGCCTTGTGTTTTGTAACTTATGTGGAAAACCATATGTGGCATTCTGGCGTCACAAATTTGAGGAGGAGGATGAGAAGCCGGGCTGGGCAATGAAGGACAAGATGGAGAAGGAACCGGGAGACCGCAAGGGGAACAGCTTGTCAAGCGATTTTGATTTTGATTTTGAGTACGGTTCCAAACTGTGAACCAACGTACATAGCCTAACGATCTTGTAGGTCTGAGAAGTGTCTAAGTGTTTGAGTGTTCAATTAGAGACGTCAGTAAAGTTACCATCAACGACCAAGCTGGCCCTGGCAAGGAGCAGGCGAGCGCTGTGGACGACCAGCCCGGCGGCAAGGTCGAGATGGTGGTGGAGAAGAAGGATCAGCCGTAAAAGAAAAGCAAATATAAAGATAGCAATAAAAGACTTCTTCAAGTTAATTCTTCTTTTTGGGATTTTGTTGTTGGGATTCCTCATATCACGGTCAATGGCAAATATTAGCGACCAGGAGGAGACGGTGGAGAAGCTTGAGGATCAGGCAAGCGCTTCGGCTTTGGACGGCAACCAGCCCGGCAAGGTCGAGATGGTGGTGGAGAAGAAGAGCGCTTTGGTGGTGGAGGTGGAGAAGAAGGAGGAGCAGGCAAGCGCTTGCAACCAGCCCGGCGAGGTCAAGACGGTGGTGGAGAAGAAGGATCAGCCGGGCACGGTGGTGGAGAAGAAGGATCAGGCGTTGGAGGGCAACCAGCCCGGCGGCAAGGTCAAGACGGTGGTGGAGAAGAAGGATCAGCCGGGCACGGTGGTGGAGAAGAAGGAACAGGCGTTGGAGGGCAACCAGCCCGGCGGCAACTTGAAGACGGTGGTGGAGAAGAAGGATCAGGCGGTGGAGAAGCAGGATCAGCCGAGCGCTTTGCAGCCGGAGGTGGAGAAGAAGGAGCAGGCGGTGGAAAAGAAGGATCAGCCGGAGCAGGCGGTGGAGAAGAAGGAGCAGGCGGTGGAGAAGAAGGAGCAGGCGGTGGAGAAGAAGGAGCAGGCGGTGGAGAAGAAGGAGCAGGCGGTGGAGAAGAAGGAGCAGGCGGTGGAGAAGAAGGATCAGCCGAGCGCTTTGCAGGAGAAGAAGGAGCAGGCGATGCCGTTGGAGGACAACCAGCCCGGCGGCAAGGTGAAGCTGGTGGGGGACCATGTGCAGGAGAAGGCGGGCGCTTTGGACTGCGATTGCCAGCCCGGCAAGGTGAAGATGAAGATGGGGAAGAACAAGCAGACGCCGAGCAAGTCGCAGGAGAAGAAGGAGAACAAGGAGCAGGAGCAACCGCACGCTTTGGGCGGCACGGTGCCGGAGAAGAAGCAGAAGAAAATGGGGCCGGGGCTGGGGGAGAACAAGCAGCTGAAAGAGCCGGACGCTTTGGGCAAGGCGCAGGCGCAGGCGCTGCTGGAGCAGCAGAAGAAGAAGAGGAAGGGGCAGGCGGAGAAGAAGAAGGTGGCGACGAAGGAGGGGGTTGCAGAGCAGAGCTGTTATTTTGTTTTGCTATGTCGCTTTGTGTTAATATATATTAATATTTTTAGCCGTCAGCCCGTCAGGACCGTCAGGAGCAGTCGCAGGGGGCCGGCGTGGCGACGAAGAGGAAGGCGGAGGGCACGCAGGTGACGCTGGAAGGGGACACTGGCGGCACCGGCAAGGAAGAGACGCAACAAAATGGAACATTTTCGTTGCTTGTATTTGAGTGAGGGGAGTAAGTTGGAGTTGGCGGAGTCCGCTTTCTTTTTAAACCATGCTCTAGTTTTATGCCATGGGCTACCAAGGAGCCCATGAAAGAGGAGACCGCAACGCCGCTCGTGGACACCATGGCGGCAAAGAACAAGCAGCGGCAGCAGACGAAGCTGCGCAAGGCGGTGAAGGCGGGACGGGACTAACTAGGTTTTTGAAATATATAGTGCCGATATTTCTGTCTAAGAGCAACGTTGCAAATACTCGGTGCCTTCAATGACATCCGGTTGAAACGCTGTGTTCTCTTTTGATTTCATTTTTGAGACCTTGCAAACATGTGGGAGCTATGCAGGCGCTCCGGACGGCCTTGCGCTGCTTTGAGAAGCTCAAGTCGGAGCTGCCCGGTGACGAGTCGGCAGAGTCTGCCACATCCGACTCGTCGAGTGAGGCGGGCTCCCGGGCTCCGACGGAGATCGGAGAGTAGGAGAACTAAGCTTTAAAGGCCTGCAGGGAAGCTTGAGGCTCGAGCAAACATAATCATGAACTCATGATTCAACAAGCGCAACATATATGAGCTTCCTTGAAGTGGCCTGACTGGGGCAGCTGCAAAGCAGCATAGGGTTGTTTGCATCATAGCTGTAGCTGTAGCTACCGGCGATCGGGGCTCAAAGGTCTTTGAAGACACAACGAAGCACATCACTTCCAATGGCAGTTCACGGGTCCTTTGAGAACCACGAAATCGAACGCACCTTGCTGTCGCGTTTGTCGAAGTTTGCAAAGCGGTGCAGCCGACATGGCCTGCCTGCGAAAAGAAAGGCCGACATCAGGGAAGCGTGGGGCTCCAGCAATCATGAACTCATGAGTCAGCAAGCGCAACATATATGAGCTTCCTTGAAGTGGCCTGACTGGGGCAGCTGCAAAGCAGCATAGGGTTGTAGCTGTAGCTACCGGCGATCGGGGCTCAAAGGTCTTTGAAGACACAACGGTCTTTGAAGACACACCGAAGCACATCACTTCCAATGGCAGTTCACGGGTCCTTTGAGAACCACGAAATCGAACGCACCTTGCTGTCGCGTTTGTCGAAGTTTGCAAAGCGGTGCAGCCGACATGGCCTGCCTGCGAAAAGAAAGGCCGACATCAGGGAAGCTTGGGGCTCCAGCAATCATGAACTCATGAGTCAGCAAACGCAACATATAAGCTTCCTTGAAGTGGCCTGACCGGGGTGAAGTGACTGCAGAGCAGTTTGAGAATGTCTGGATTGTAGCTGTAGCTAGCTACCGGGGCTGGGTCTCAAAGGTCATTGAAACCCCAACGATGCGCATCACTCCCAATGGCAGATTGCTTGCCCTTTGAGACTCTGAAAAGCGCGAAATCGAACGCTTATTGTGTTCGTCGAAGTTCATGTAGCAGCGCAGCCAACATAGCCTGCCTGCGGAAAAAAACCGGTGCTGCACGTGATCCCAGTTGTTCCCTTGCACCTTTGCAGATTGACCATCGTTTGTGCACAGTTGAGTTGCATGATCCCGTCATTGATTGAAGTGCTTTCCCGGCCAGGCGCGCTACCGAGGCACTTCAGAGGCGCGAGGGATGTTGAGTTTTGCTTGGAGAGAGAGAGAGAGAGCGAGAGAGAGGGAGAGAGGGAGAGAGACTAAGAGCTGCTTGAATTGGTGTTGCAAGGTGTGTGTGTGTGTGCCATGTTTTGCGTCACATGTGCACAGTCTTTTCGGGGAAGAGCGGCCCGGGCAGGATTCATTGGAGATCTTTGGACTTTGGAGCTGGCGGGCGCTGGCCTCGTTTGATCAAGAACTCAGCTTGGGTTCTGACTGTTGCTGCCTTGCCAAGGTGCACCTGTTCAGCGACGGCGGTGGGCAGGCCTGTGCGTGACATGAGAGAGCAAGAGATGATAGGGGCATGACACATGACACATGTCATGTTTCTTCATTGCAGGCAGCGGCAGAAAGAGGAGCTGTGCGTGCTACCTCCTCAGGGTGTGCGTTGTGTTTTCGTTGCAGCAAGATGTTCCTTTGGCGTTCATTGTTGCCGGGCTGTGCCAAGGTGCGTTCGGGCGCAGCGATTGATTCTGGACACTCGGCAGGCTGGATTGTCTCACATGTCTCAGCCATGAAATCGTTGCTTGCGTTGGGTCACATTGCAAGGCGCAGCAACACCACATGCCACACGCATGTCAAGCGGAGGTGTGTGTGTGTGTTCCACGTTTGTGGCACATGTGCCCAGCCTGTTTTTTTCCGTGGAAGAATGGCCCCGGCAGGCAGTCAGCTTTGGCGCATTTGAGATCACTTGCCGGCGCCGGCCTCATTTGAGCAAGGTCTTAGCCTGGGTCCTGTTGCTGGGTCGCCAAGGTGTGCTGACTGTTTTTCGTTTTGCCGGAGAACGGCGGCCGCTCTGCAGGCCCGCACGGTTGCCTGCACGAACTATTTCAGTTTCAACAAAGCGTAGACTAAGTGTGGCTTGTTTGGTAGTGCTTGAGTTGAGGTACTGTAAGCGCAGGTGATTGCCTAGTTTCTTTGGGGGAAAAACAACATGCCTTGACAGGTTGCTATCGCTATCTTCACTCTGGCTTTGAACTGACGGTTGTGTCCTCGGGCTGCCTGAGAACGGAAATCCATTGAGCCCGAGTGCCAACACGCCTCAGGCAGAGCATTTGCTGCCCCCTGAGGCCCTGAGGCGCGCGTCGCATGAATTTCTGTGTTGTTCAAACGTGGCAGACTTTGAGCGGCAAACATGTGGGCGCACGTGTGGAGGCGCGCATGAACTTGGCATTCCTTCTACGAGCTGGCTTTGAACTTGCGTTGGCCTGAGTTGGCTTGAAAGCCGTCTTGTTTTGCAGGTATGTTTTGCGTGACTGGATCATGTGGTTTCTACACACACACACACCAGATTGGGAGCCACGCAACACTATGACTTCAGGTCCATCGCCTTGTGCTTTTCGCCAATCGGGTGCTAGCCGTGAGCTCAGTGGCAGGGTTTGGTTGCCTTTTGATTTTGCTTTGATTGCATCAATCACACGTAGGGCACCGTGCCTTCCTCGGTGCATTGCAGGACGGAGCGGTCCGGTCAATCGCCGCGGTGCCATTGTCCTTGCAACGCCGCGGCCTAAGTTTAGTTCATTCAATGGGCTCCTTGCAAAGAAACTCCTGCGACTTGATGTGACACAGGCCTGACCTGTCGGTCTTGGTGATGGCAGAGCAGTTCAAGTTCTCGCTGAAGTCGCGCAATGAGTTCGTGAAATCACGGGCCCGGGGGGGCTTTGAGTACCAGGTCTCCGCACTGCTCTCAGCCTTGCTGTACAGCAGGCAACTGCGCTCATCGAATGGCTTCGTGAGATCCATCGTGCAAGCCATGAACTATGTGGCAGGCGCGGAGGCTGCGCAGGCTGTGCAGGATGTCTTCAATGGCTCTGTGGCAGCGCCGAGCGCTGCCACTCTGAGTCGGGCACGCCTGTATGCTGATTTGATCCTCATGCAACACATGAGAGACCGATGGGCCCAATCAGATGAAGCAGAACCACCCTTTGTGTTCCTTGGTGCAGACGCGTCTCCACAAGGAGGCAGTGAATTTTTCATGCTTCTGCGTGATTACGTGTCACAGGACACAGCTCGCCAACTTGGGGCAGGCAAGCGGCCAGATGAGATTTGGGAGCCGGTGCACACGCACACAGCGCCACTTGCAATTTTGGGAAGCGGACGCTCTGGCTTACCGCAAAAGTTTGGAGCGCTTGTGCACATGGTAAAGTTGGAAGTCGGGGCATTGCAATCAGTGCTAGCTTCCTTTTCACGGGCCGTGGTGTCTTGGACATGTGACTTTGGCACAGAGGCAAAGATACCCAGTGTGCCACCTTTGCCCTTGGGCCAGCTTCTGGCATCACAAATATCCGAGTTGGCCCCGTACTTCAAGTTGCGAGGTGACGCTTGCGGCGCAGACAACCACGTGTTTGATCTTAGCGGCTGCCTCCTGGTGCCAGGTCTGGCGCACGCCTACGACAACATATGCAAAGATCTCATGAAGGCCATGGCACATGTGAGTGCGTGGCAGGAGAGCTTCAAGGCCACCACGGACTTGCTCAGCAACGACCATTGGCGGTCTAGGCAGGGCAGAGATGTTCAAGAGTATGTCTTACCCATGCCTGTATTTTACCCAGGCTCATCGCTACATGCTTCAGCGGGTCTGTTCACCAGCAGCTCATCAAGACTTGGGATGGCGGCCACTTCATACAGTGGCGAAACTCGAATGCACCTGGACGCATCACACCAGGGTGTGAAGCTTGTTGCATGCTAGTCAGTTTCTTGGCACATGATGCTGTTTAGGCGCAATTCCTTTCGCTTCTCCGTTCTAGGCGCATCCCCCCTTTCAATTTCACTTGGCGTGTTTGACTCCTTGGGCTGGTGTTTGAGATGGTCAAGCTGCGAGGATGGAACTCGCTCAGCCGAGCCGTTGATGCACTTCTGGCACGCAAAGGGGCTTTGCTGGATCGCTGGAGCGCAGACAAATTTAATTTTGGTGCGTTGGGCCAAGATAACGCGCCTGGGCTGCGTTGGTGATGGGGCCCCGGCTGGTGTTGGCATTGCTGGTGTCGGTTGTGTTGGTCAGGCGAAGGATGCTAGCGATGGGCCGCGCAGAGTCACAGCCCAATATATTCGCACAGTGGATGCTGCAATCTCATCCCGGCGCTTTTGGGCATATGCCCAGATGCTCAGTGTTCTTTCTGGGTTTTTAGCAGACCTGACGGGCTGGTGCGAAGGCTGCTGGTGCCATCAGCAAGAACACAGTTTGGGGTCATATCACATGCGTCGCAGGGCAATTTGCTTTGACAGGCAGTCGCCGTCCACATGCCCAATGAAGGGGAGACGCGCCCCAGAACTTGCGGCAGGCGTGTTGCCACAAATGATCGATGATCTGGCAAATGGTTCGGTGACATTGCTCTCCGAGCTCACCCATGGCCTGAACGACAAGGACCGAACTGATGTGTTTTCAGATTGGTTCGCTGCATGCGACGTTTGGCTGCAGTGAGCCAGTCTGAAGCTTTTGTGCATTTGAGCCACATGCCTTGCAGCCAGCTGTGTTTTCTTTCGACATTGTTTTGCCAAGGATCATTGCATCACGACCCTTGATGTGAAAACATGCCACTGGGGGCAGCTACCTTGGAAGATTTGCGTGGTTGGACATGGCGATGGTGAGGTCGCCAGGTCTGGACTGAGGGAGTGTCGTCGAATGTTCCGAGCAGCGTCCGAAGCTTGGCCGCTTGGGGCAGGTGCGTTTTTTTTTTTTATTTTTTTTTTTTTTTTTTTTTTTTTTTTTTTTTTTTTTTTTTTTTTTTTTTTTTTCTTTTTTTTTTTTTTTTTTGTTTTTTTTTTTTTTTTTTTGGTTTTTTTTTTCTTAACCCACCCCCCCCCCCACACACCTATCCCTCTCCAATACACCCCCCCCCCCCCCTCCAACCACACCATATCCCCCCCCCCACCATATTATATAAATAGGTTCCCCCTATCACTCCCACCCCACTTACTTTTTTTGTTCTTACATTTTTTTTTCGTTGTGAGGGAGGATTCTTTACCAGTTTGAACTTCAGACTTGGACTCGGACGGTTATTTTATGTGGTTGCCTTATGCTTCGTTCTGGAAAAGGGCTTGTGCAAACATGCCGTGCAAGGCTCTGCGCAACATGCCGTGGCAAGTTGCTTTTGCGCAAGTGTCCGCCCACCACAAGATCTCCAGGCGCTTTTTCGACCCAGAGTACACGGGGCACCCAAACGACCGCTACGATGTGCCTTTGCATCTGGAGGTGGAGGACTTCTTGGCAGGCAGCAGTACCTCAGTTGCCAAAACCGACCTTACGACCTTTGTTGGCGACATGCGTGGAACAAAGTTAAGCGCTACATTCCATGCGTGCGAGTTGGCGCTTGAGTCCACGATATAATGTGATGTGTGTTTGTGTGTAAGTATACTGTAGGTACGTGGGTATCGTGGGTAGTGGGTACAAGCTGTAAGCGAGTAAGCGACATGTGTGGAGCCAACAAAACACTAGGAGCTAGTTTCTACATGTGCGAACTGGCTCTTGTGTCCACAATGTGACAATGTAGGTATGCATTAATCAGCTAGTTCATGTAATGAATGGTAATGAAGTAAAGTAGACTTAGTAAAGTAAAGTTCATGGAATGATTGTCACAACGTCCCTGTGTGTGTGTGGCGCATGTCAGCCTGTGTCGTTCAATGCAGGGGTCGGCCGATTTTTTGTGCATGGTCCTTTGGAGTACTTTGGGCCAGTGTCAGTGAGGCATGGGTCGTTCGATGCAGCATTGGGCCGGCGCCCTGAAGATGGTCCGTATTGTGGAGCGGCCCATCGAGGCGCTCCACCGAGATCTGAAGAGCCTTGCTTTGCTAGTGCTGCGAGCTGGGAAGATTGCCGTGCTTGAGTCGGAGAGACACATTTTTGAGTTTTTGATTTCCGAGGATGGTGCTGATGAGGGCCCCCAATGCCAGAGATGCGTATCTTTCAACCGAGACACGCTGGGATGAGATAGAAATGCTGTTGACCAACCCGTTTGCGCCTGTGCTGAAAGTCATTGAGTCACACATGAGGACGTTGCGTGTTGAAAGTACGTGCGCTTGATCTGCCAAGGATTTACACAATCTCGGTCAGCGGTTTGCAGCCATCTCCAGCGAGAGGGGGCTGGCGGAGCTTGTTGGACATTTGCTGGTCGGGGATCTTGGTGCCAGAGCCTCATGGCAAGCTGTCCCACCCATGTCACGCAGAGCAACTGGCAGGTCAAAGTTCCTGGGCGTCAGCTTTCGTTCACCATCCTGCGAGACATGGTGTACCACAGGTACTCAGGCCGCAGCTGCCAGGCAATTGCACATGTTTCCCTTGCCTTCGTGATCATGCGTCAGGTGAGCTGTTCAGCAACTGTGATTTCACTATGGGTTCAATCCAGGAGGACCGCCAGCAGGCCCAGTCCGCCGTCGGGGGCAAACACCAGGAAATCCAAAAAAACATTAAGAACACCTCCGTCATGGGGCAGATGGTTCTGAACCACTTCAGAAGCATTGTGAGCCATTACCAGAGCCCTTACTTTGCAGCCCCGTCAGAAGTGCTGGGAGAGATTCCAGGAACCGAGCTTGGGCAATCAGTGCGCACATCAGTTGCGACAGCTTCATCCCTACCACGGGCGCTTCCACGTGGAACCTTGGCCTCCACACGCCACGCCATTGGCTGTGTGAGAGAAGATGCCTGGTTTGATGATGACCTTTCTGACTGGCAGCCGTCCAGCTGCGCAGCGGGTTCTTCTCAGAGCAGCGGTGCAGTAGTGGACACGAGCAAAATGACTGTGTTCCGGGTGACGCATAGCCAGCCCAACAGACTGAAGAGGATCCTTGGCTGACAGCACTGCGATTTTTTGTTTTGTTGTGAGGGGGGCGAGGGCACAGGTGCCATGAGGCGGTGACAGATTGCAGATTGGCTGCTTTTGCTATTTGAGGCCACTGGCAGCTATGGATGACCTGATCCCGAGCGATTTGGCCGTGAGGTTTTACCCGGTTCGCCACCATGACACAAACAGCGGACGGATTCAGATTGCGCGAGCCCCAGGGCCAAGCATTACAGCCACTCGTATGTTCACAGACAATGCAGCATTGACACAGCAACTGTTGGGCCAATTGCTAGTGCTCCAACCGTCAACTGCAGTAACCACATGCCTTGTGCCGGAACTTCAGCAGTTGGTGGACGCAGGGGCATTTCCAGGTTCCAATAAACGTTTGTATGATGATGAGGATGGAGTGTCACAGGAGCTTTTGGACAGGGGTTTGGTGCAGAAGTGCGCCCCTGGACAATGGCAACTGACAGTAGCAGGCGTGCAACAGCTGGACCAGACACTGTGGCTTGAACCTACAGGCAAAGTGTTTACGCCTCGCGCTGTGAAGGTTGATGATCTCTCGCAGCTTGAGTGCCAGTTGGAACTTGAACGGCGAGGATGGCAAATGAACAACTTGGAGGACAACCGCCAGAGTGCGTTTGCGCCGTTTAAAGGGGGAAGCAAGGTATGGTACACAGACAAGAGCGGCGCTTTCTTTATAACGTACGCACGTTGCTTACTGAAGTGGGATGAGTTGCGGGCGGATCACGTTGAGAGCATCTTTCATGGGCAAATTTCGGCATATTATCAAGCCTTTTTGCAGTGCAGCCCTGACAAGCGGCCAGCGGTGGTGCCATGGAAGCCAGCAACATTCTACCGCGATCTAATGACTGGCAACTGCGAAGGCGCCGAACCAAGCCGTGCTGTTGAGCTCATCGATGACTTTTCCATCGAACGTGAGGGTAAGGTGCAGAAGTCGTCCGGCATGGTGGGTGGAGGGAAGGTGGGGGTTTTGCCCCCCCCTGACAGCGACTGTGCAAAGGATGCCCAGCCAGCACCTTCCAGAGGCCAAGCGCAGCTGCCAAAGGCGAAGCCTGCGCCAAAGCAGGCAGCGGCACGGGCGCCGGGCTCCAGACGCGGTGATCGGCACCCCAAATCTGTGATGTTCGGTGAGTTCGATATCAGGTACTTTGAGACCCCTGCCGTTGATCTGTACAAAGCTTTTTGCAAGCATCACAGTTCTGAGACGGACCAATGTGTGAAATCCATGCGTATCAACCAAGCCAGCACGCCGGAGGCTGTGGTGCGAAGGTTGAAGGCCTGGTGTTTGCAGGGCTTGATGCCTACAGTTGAGGACAAGCATAGCCATGTGTTCTTGACGATGGTTCCGGTAGAGTCGGCGACTGGCACTGACGCCGAATTGGACGAACAGCTGGCCACGTTGACAGGCTAGGCAAATGTACAGGCATCGTGGCGTGTTCGAGCTGCGCATTTGTTTGGCACAGACAGCAGGTTGTAATGTGAAAAAACGATTCAGCGTCTCCAGTGCCATGATGTCGGACCGACACTCTTGGTTGTGCCAACTGATTCTGTTGAGCCAAGGTCAGTGGGTTGAAGCCGTCATGTGTGAAGCATGGGTGTTTTTGTGTGGATGATGGCTCAAGAAGTGTGGTAATGATCTTGACAGACTGGCACGCATGTTACCATCACCTGTACCTGTGGGACTGATTTGGATCCATGGCCCCACACACATAGTTGCACCATCATGAGTGACACTGAACCCGAGGATGCGTTGGACGCGCAGCCATGGAGCCAGATGCCGAGGCTGACGCAGCCAGCTCGAGCAGCTCAAGCAGCTCAACCAGCAGTGACGAGGATGAAGCCGGCCAGCATGGAGGCAAAGGAATGGGTCGGACGAAACAACACGAGTGTGATAATCACGGGCCGTGCGTGCGAGTGGCAACGTTACGCGTAAATCATGCTTTCACGTGATGCTCGTCACCTGGAGATTCAAACACCCAGAAATTTCTGGGCGTTTTGGGTAATGGGTACGATTGGAGGAAAACTGGGCGTTCTAGTACGAACCGCTGGAAAACTAGTACGAAGGCCGGCATGTAAGGTGCTGCCGGCCGTTTGGAGGATATTTGAGCCAACAAGATCTGACATATATAGTTTCCTTTCTCGGTGCTTGCATTTCCCGTTGCAATCATGACCCTACATCGGTCCCCAATCAGGGCATGCTATTGAGCGGGCAGTGCTGCTTTTCACCGGGCACTCCACGCAAACAAACCCAATTGACCCATTTTTTGGGATTTGCGCTCGTTTGCGGTATTTTGCGGGTGTGCGGCCAAAAGTGGTACGAACAAAGAGCATTTCTCACCCAAAGCATGTTTAGACTAAACTTGCTCCGATTTGCGCACCACTCCCCCGCACAGCTAGGATTGAAGGGTGTTGATGGAGGGAAGGATTTGAAGGGTTGTCGAGTTTGAAAGTTTCAGAAGATTCGAAAATCAGGTCTAGTGGGCAACATCAAGCTGAATGAGAGAGAAAGACCTGTGCAAGAAGGAAACGCCCAATAATTCCAATTTCTAGGTGTCTTAGTCGTTTTGAGGTAAAAAATGATACGAAACAGGCAAATGCAATACAATGACCAAACCACCTACTGGTTTCTAGTCGTTTGAAGCTGCAGGCAGTTTTCTTGCGGCAATTGCTGCCCGAGGACATCGAACCGCGAATCAAATGGAAAAACACAAAGTGAAACGGAAATCTGAAAAAAAGTAAAAAAACCTGACGATCAGTAGGGGATCAGTCGGAACCCCAATCCCAGAGCAAAATCATGGTGCACCAGCCTCCAGAACACGGTAGATCAGGCTTCCAGTCGGGGATTCCCAGTCTTTTTTGGCACGAAACATGGTCCGCGACAGATCCCCTACTGATCGTCAGGTTTTTTTACTTTTTTTTCAAATTTCCGTTTCATTTTGTGTTTTTCCGTTTGATTCGTGGTTCGGTGTCCTCGGGCAGCAATTGTCAAATTCCTTTATCCAGACTGGCACGGTATGGGCACCACGACCCCCCCCCCCGAACCATGGTCCGCGACAGATCCCCTACTGATCGTCAGGTTTTTACGTGTTTTTTTCAATTTTCCGTTTCATTTTGTGTTTTTCCCATTTGATCCGTGTTTTGATGTCCTCGGGCAGCATTTGTCGAATTCCTTTATCCAGACTGGTACGGTATGGGCACCACAACCCGCGACGGGTCCGCGACAGGTCCGCGACAGGTCCGCGACAGGTCCGCGACAGGTCCGCGACAGGTCCGCGACGGGTCCGCGACGGGTCCGCGACGGGTCCGCGACAGGTCCGCGACAGGTCCGCGACGGGTCCGCGACGGGTCCGCGACAGGTCCGCGACAGGTCCGCGACAGGTCCGCGACGGATTCGCGACAGGTCCGCGACAGGTCCGCGACAGGTCCGCGACGGGTCCGCGACAGGTCCGCGACGACTGGTCCCCAACTGGTGCCTGATTTGGCGGTTCGATTCCACCCTTGCCACATGAATGGTTGCGCCAGGCGATGCCAGATTCCGTGTGGACGACATGTTTGCGGACTGCGACATTGGTGGGCAGACCAAAGCGAGAGCCACTTGCAAGCTGAAGAGGAAACGGGCGCCGTCTGGCGCGGGGCAGGCTTTGTCGCCCAATATGGTTGAATCCTTCCGCTGGAACTTTTGGCTGGTAGAGCAGTGCGAGGCAAACTACGGTCAGGCGGCCGTGTCCACCCTGCTGCGAAACACACACAACGCGGTTTGGATGTCGCAATACAGTGACCAGGCAGTTTTGATTGATGATTTGTTTGTTCCCTCTTTTTTGTCGCTTTGCTTGGTTGTTCTTATTGATTTCAACCGACAGCCAGCCCCCTGCTCCCCCGTGTGTTTGTTCTTTGTCCAAGGTGGTATGGGGGGCATGGAGCACAGCAAGGCGATGCTTGAGGCAGCCGTGTCTGACCGAGCGCCAGATCTTTGCCCGGGTTGGGTCCGAGGAATCGTTGGCCATTCGGTTGACATCGACAAGAACTGCCAGCGAGTGCTGTGCTCAAATGAGGACGGCGCCCTGCATGTGTTCCCTGATTTGCTGCAGTTGCTGACGCTGGACGCGCGCGTGGCTGTGCTGAAAGTCATGGACACCTCGAGCCTGGAGTTGAAGCCGCTCATCGCCAAGTACAAGGCCATGCCCAAGATGCCCCAGCCGGTGCGTGGCAAGCAACGGGCTGCCGCGTGTAGTGATGCACCCGGCGATGCCCCGCAGACGAAGGATGATATCAAGAAGGTCATTAACCAACTGGGGAGCGCTTTGCTGGACAAGCTCATGGCCCGCATGGATGCATTTGAGAACCTTTTTGTGGAGCAGGCGACTTGTTGCAAGCATCACTCGAAAAAGTGCGATGTGTTCCCGGCCGCTCTCTTGCAGACCGACAGCGAGCGTGGCAAAGCTGACGGACCCTTTGCTCATCTACATGGCCGGGACCTCTTGCCAGGATTGGTCATCGATGTCGCAGGTGCTGTCATTGGCGGGCAAGACTGTGCTTCCGTTTGCGGTGGAGTTGCAACTAATCCGGAGGAAGCGCCCACATGTGTACTTTCATGAGTGCACGAGAAACTTCAGGGCGTCAATCCTGGAGAAGTTTCTCCCTGGCTACCGGGTGCATTCAATGATCCAGCGGCCCACTGAGCGGGGGTTCCCGATCCAACGTACAAGGAGGTGCGCCGCGTGCATCAGGCTGGACATGGAGCTGGTCCGACCCATTGAGGAAATCAAGATCCTTGATAGGGCGCCTGATTTTGATGGGGGTCAGCTGCTTTGTGCCCCAGATGATGTGGCGCCTTGCGCTTGCAACTACAATTGTGTTCCCTTTATTTATTTTGCGGGGGGGGGGGGGGTTGAGTGAATACAACATTCCACGGGTTCGCAGCCGCGCCGAGGTGGAAGCTGAGCGGAAACGTTTGTGCTCCCGCCAGATGCTGCAGGGCACGTTCTATGATCTGCTCCCGGCCTCGCTCAAAGCATCCTGGCGCGCGTGGCACTTGTGCTTTTCTCATGTCACAGAGTTGTGTCGCCCCGACTTTTCATTTGGTTTTGTTTTTGCTTTGTGTGGCAAATTCCGGCTAGATGAAGCTTCTTAGGTTTGTGAGGGGTAGCCCTTCTTTCACTTTACCTTACAGGGACTTGGATATCGGATAGACCGCGATTTAGTTGTGACTGACTGCTGACTCAGGTGAGGCTGGAACAGTACCACACCAATGAGCGGATTGCCAAGATGGTAAATAGTGGCCGGGAAGTCCTCATCAACTTGACACAGAACGTCGAGTTCAGCGGGCACGCAGGGCATTTTGCTCCATGTTTGTTGACCAAGTCTGTGATTTGGTCAACGCAGCAAGGACGCCTGCTGCTTGCACAAGAACTTCTTGCAGCGCAGGGCGTTCCCGTATTTGGCCCCCAAGTGCAGGCGTCTGGTTTGCCAGTGGCCCCGGTCTGTGCCGATGTAGGTCAACATGCCTTGACACGCATGGCAGGCAATGCGTTTCACGTAGCATGTGCAGGGTCTTTCGTAGGATTTGTGCTCTGCCGTTGGACCCATTGAAGACGACGGGCTGGGTGCCCCCGAAGACTGTTCAGATTAGACTGTTTGCGCAGGCTCCTTTTTGAAGCGCCAGCATTGCCCAGCGAACGACAGCGACCATCACATGCATTGAAATGCCCATGCCTCCCCACTCCCCACAATAAGAACCCAAGAGTCACTCGTGGGTTGTGCTCGCGCTGGAGCTCCAGCGCATTGCCAGACAAGAATTGGCATTGACGGTGATACGCGGAATTGTGCAAAACTTGGTGAATCGAAATTTGCTCACCTTGATCCGAATTGTTGGCCTGACAGACGCATGGGTGCTGATGACCTGAATCAGTTTGAACTGGTGACATTTGAGTTGAGTTGAGATTATGAGACCGATTGCGATTGGCTCTAGCAGGGCGGGCAACTTGGACATGATGACATGGCTCTAGCAGGCGGACAAGGCAGAACTGGCATAGCAGCACCACATGCACTTGGAATCAGCGCTTGCCTTGCTGCCATGGCCATGGCTGCTCATGAGGCTCAGGATGAGCTTGTAGGAGCGGCGCCTGATGCTGAGGCATCAACAGGATCATGCGAGATCTGCAAGAAGCCGCTGACGAAGCAGGACCATTTTTTCTGTGAGTATTGTGTGGTCATTGTGTGGCTAAATGTTCTGTTGAGTATTTGTTGACCCACTGGGCTCCACAAAAAGATCCTGAGTTGGTCGTCCAAGTTGGCTGTCAGGAGCAAGACCGTGCGGCCAGACTGCACCTTGCGAGGAACTTCTGTGTGGAGGACGGCTACGCCAAACGGGCCTTTGATGCCGCTTGCAAAACGCAGGGGACCATGGAGAGGATGACAGAAACTTACTTGTCCAAGGCCATCATTTTGAACTCTTCAGTCAAGTAAAGGTTCCAACAGTTACCTTTTTATTTCCAGGCCCAGGCCCTTTGTGCAGCTGGTCCCAACTGAGGAAATGAAGAAGAATGACCATGACGTGTGGATTCAGACGGTCCGTGCTTTCAGAAACAAGAAAACCACGCAGGGAAAGGCCGCGCAGTTTGACGTGCTTTCCCACGCGGTCTCGTTGAGGAAATCCAGGGTGGATATGCAGGAGGTGGTGATCAAGCCCATGCTGATGGGAGAGTTTGTGCGGCACAAGAAGCAACTGGCTCCTCCTTTCAACCTCTCAGAAGCCGAAGCCCTGTCAGAATGGCACCGCCTTATAGGTGACCCCTCTGTGAACAAATCAGAGAAGGTGCTCTTCAATCCCAAGAGCCGCAAAGAAGAAACATTTACTCGGGTTCATGTGATTATGGAGGAGAACGAGAGGAGACAGCAAGTGCGGGCCCGTGATGAAACCACAACCCAGGAGGCATCGGCCAGACACCCCACAGCATCCTTTCGGCAAGCTGTTGCGGAACGATTTGCCCAAGAGGACTCGGCTTGGTTTTGCTTCTCAAGTTTCTATAGTTTCCATTTTTGTTTGCAATGTTGCCAGCGGGCCCCAGCGATGGCTCACTTACAGTTCCCCCCCAGGAACCACAGGCTGACGCAAGTTTCCTGACGGCCACAACAAGCGCTCCTCGACTGTCGCTTTCTTTCGATGATGATGGGGCTGTTCCTTTGCGACGAGTGGGTCGCAATCGGGGAGGTGGCGCCGGCGCATCCGCTGGATCAGGTGGGCACACGCCGCAAGTCAAGAAAGGCGCCGCCTCAAAGGTTCCTGCCATTGTCAATGTGGAGCAGCTCGCTTTGCAAAAGGCCACTGGGTTCTTGCCAAGGGTCGAGGCCTGCATGAGCAACATGAAGGCTGCCTTGGAAAAGGGCATCCGGGCGCTTGACACGCCCCCCGGGCTGACTGAGACGCTCGGTTTTACTAGGCTGACTTTTTGACCGTTTGAACTATATGTTCAGTCCATGTTGTTTCTAGTGCCATGGTTGTGCACATAAGGAAGTTTTGCGCTATGGTGTCCGATGGCGTTGTGGAGGCAACCGTGACCGGTTGGCTCTTGAGCGGGGAGGACCCGCATCACCTCGGCCCGCGCAAGAGCCTTTACAAGTGTGCTTTTCAGTACGTGCAGAGACTTGTGCTGGTGCAGGCGATGATTGGTGAGGGGGCCATCGACTTCGACCTTCCTGGCATGCAGGTGCTGCAGAAGATGAAGCACTCGGGTGAGAAACGGCCCTTGCGCGACTTGGTGGTGTGCCTTGGCAGAGAAGTCGCTGCATGTTGTTGTTTTCTCACGCATTTCTATTTTGCGATGCGCAGTGGTGGATTTTGAAACTGCATGGGCATCAGCACGGTTTAGCGGGCGTGCCCAAGGTCCGCAGGTTACTTTGATGACTTGCCCCCTGATGATGATCTGGTGCCAGTGCGAGCACTGCTGGATTTGAATGTGAAAAGGGTCCCAAGCGCAGACGCTGGTGCTGACTACAGCTGTTGGCCATTTATGCCACTGCTGTGAAGGCTTTGACCAAGGGAGGCAAAGACTACGCAAGCGCCGTGCAAACCACTTTGACGTCTGAACGGCTCCGGCATCAAAACCAGCAGGGTGCCGCCGCTGATCCACCCAAGGCCAAAACGCGATTGAGCAGCATGGCTTCCACGAGTGATCCCGCGGTGATCAAAATTCACCGTAACCTTGAAAAGCGGGCTCCGGTCAGCATTGTGAAGACCTTCGAGGATTTGGACCCAGCAAGTGCCCGAGGGAGCAGACCATTCATCATCCGCAAGGGCAAGTGCTTCGATAGCCTTTAAATCAAATGTTTTTTGTCAGTTTTCATGAGGTCGGAATCAGGGGTTGGCTTCATGTGTCAGTTGCCCGCAGATAGCCCGTTGTGTGCGTCAGGAACATCATGAAGACCTTGTTCAAGGAGGAGGCTAACAGAGAGCTGGTTGAGGGATTGATTGACAATTTCCGGGAGTCCATGTCTGAGCGGGCTCAAGCGAAAGGGCAGATCAAACTCGAAGAGGAGGCCTGCGCAATCGTCAGATCCGAGCTCTTGAGCGCTCTACCCGGGCCGTCGGAGTGGCCGTTTGTTCCGGAGGACATGTTCCAAACAGACGGCCCAGCCCAGCTGAGTGAGGAAGAGAGCAAGTACATTTGCGCGTTCTCTCAGGCAGCCTTTGTGCACGGACAACGGCACGGCAGCTGCTACCACGGAGTGGAGACATCATGCTTCGCCTCATTGCGTTTGCAGCGCCAAGGCGCCCGCGTGTTTGTCATGGTGAGACTGGCTGAGGCGAGGTCTTACCTGCAAAGGCAAGAGCTGGATCCGAGCGTCGAGGATGTGGTCAACTGGCTGCTCCGGCTGAGTTTGGAGGACCTCCCGTCGCCCACAGAGCTACCCAGCCTCACTTCCTCGACAAGCAAGTGCGGGGATCTGTTCTTTGCCCCGGCTGGATATGTGACGGTGGACAAAGCGTGCGTAGAGGATAACTATAGTCTGTCGGAGCCTCATGTGATTTGTGCGTGTGTGTCAAATGTGTGTCAACGGGCATGGTGTGGAACTGGCGATAAGTTTGCGATGCGGTGCATGTGGTGGAGGGTGAGATGTTTTTGTTTGTTTGCCAATGAGGCGAATACCGCTGGCCATATTTCCATGGTCCCTGCGACCATCTGTGAGCTTCTACGCTGAGTCAAATGCGACGCGTGGCTGCAGCTTTAAGCGTTGCAGTGTCAGACTCAGAGCTTCTGCTGTTCCTTGGGACGGTGGGGTCAGTTTGGACTGAGGAAGCCTCATGTGGAAGCAGCTAGCTTAATTTGCGAATCAATGGCTCGCGAAGATGATGCCTCTGGTGATGAACCAGGCCCGTGGCTGAGGCTTGCAAACATGCGTCATGAGATTGCTGCTCTGATCAATGCCGACAGGTGACCAAGAAGACAAAGACCCAGCCGCAAAGGAGCCACTGCCCCTCCTTGACATCTCGCCTGACGCAAAGCGTAAGCAACAGATTCAAAAGATAGCTGCAGCAAACAGAAACAGCAACAGCGACAGCAGCAAGGCAAGTGCAGCTGGCCACACGCTGATGTTGGACCACCTGCATCCTCCACGCAATTTGGAAGACTGGTTTGCGCAAGATGGCACAGACATATCTGCTGAGCTGCAGCGAGCTAGGGACCACCTGCTCTTCAATGCCTACACGACCATTGCATTTGAGTCGGCTTCTGGAAATGGCAAATTGGATCCGGAGGACTTGGCCCTATTTGGTGACCCTGAAGGTGACCAGATCCAAGATTTAGAGGATTGGCTCCGATTCTTGAAGCGGCATCGGAAGGGTGAAGTGTCAGCAGCAGCAGCAGCAGCAGCAGCGGCACCAGGAGAGCAGCAGTCGCACAAGCAGGCTGAGGCAAATCAGGATAAGGCGCAAGCGTCAGCAACCGGAGGCGCTGATCAGCAGAAGCAGCAGCAGCAGAAGCCGGCTGGGGAGGCCCAGAATGATGAGGCGCAACTGTCAGCAACAGGAGGCGTCGATCAGCAGCAGCAGCCGGCTGAGGAGGCGCCAGTGGTTGACAAGGCTACGGAGGCAAAGCCGCGGCATGATGAGGCAACAGGAGGCGCTGATCAGCAGCAGCAGCAGCCGGTTGAGGAGGCCCCGGCGGTTGAGAAGGCCGCGGAGGCAAAGGCGCAGGATGATGAGGCGCAACTGTCAGGAGGCGATCAGCAGCAGCAGCAGCCGGTTGAGGAGGCCCCGGCGGTTGAGAAGGCCGCGGAGGCAAAGACACAGAATGATGAGGCGCAACCAACAGGAGGCGCTGATCAGCAGCAGCAGCCGGTTGAGGCGGCCCCGGCGGCCCCGCCAATGGTTGAACAGGCCGCTGAAGCAAAGACGCAGGATGATGAGGCGCAACCAACAGGAGGCGCTGAGGAGCAGCAGCCGCCGGCTGAGGGGGCCCCGGCGGTGGCAAAGACGCAGGATGATGAGGCGCAACCAACAGGAGGCGCTGAGGAGCGGCAGCAGCAGCCGCCGGCTGAGGAGGCCCCGGCGGTGGTTGACAAGGCCGCTGAAGCAAAGCGCAGGAGCAACCAACAGGAGGCGCAAGGAGGAGCAGCAGCCGCCGGCTGAGGAGGCCCCGGCGGTGGTTGACAAGGCCGCTGAAGCAAAGACGCAGGATGATGAGGCGCAACTGTCAGGAGGCGGTGATCAGCAGCAGCAGGTTGAGGAGGCCCCGGCGGTTGAGAAGGCCGCGGAGGCAAAGGCGCAGGATGATGAGGCAACAGGAGGCGATCAGCAGCAGCAGCCGGTTGAGGAGCCCCCGGCGGTTGAGAAGGCCGCGGAGGCAAAGACACAGAAGGATGAGGCGCAACCAACAGGAGGCGCGGACCAGCAGCAGCAGCAGCAGTTGGGTGAGGAGGCCCCGGCGGCCCCGCCAAGGGTTGACAAGGCCGCAGAAGCAAACACGCAGGATGATGAGGCGACACAAGCCGCTGATCAGCAGTTGGGTGAGGAGGCCCCGGCGGCCCCACCAGGGGTTGACAATGATCAGCAGCAGCAGCATTTGGGTGAGGAGGAGGCCCCGGCCACGCTAGTGGTTGACAAGGCCGCTGAAGCAAATACGCGTGACAATGAGGCGCAACAGCAGCAGCAGCACCAGTCGGCTGAGGAGGCCCCGGCGGCCCCACCAGTGGTTGACAAGGCCGCTGAAGCAAAGACGCGTGACGATGAGGCGCAACTGTCAGCAACAGGAGGCGCTGATCAGCAGCAGCAGCAGCAGCAAAAGCCGGCTGGGGAGGCCAAAAGGAAAGCCACGCCTGAGTGTGAGAGGCCAGCGAAGGCAGCTCGAGTTGAGGCGCAGACTGTTTCCTGGAAAGGGTGGGACCAATTCAAACGCCCCTTCCCCACCCCGGAGATTGTTGGGCGTGCCGCGCAGCCAAAGGCGCAGATGACCCAGTTGAGCCTGACAGCCTTCGCAACACAACCAGCTGCGCCCAATCCATCTCAATCATCGGGATCATCGGGCCAGGACAGAACAAAAAATGTTGTTGACACATTGAGTTGTTGACGCAGTAGTAGAATCGACAGTCAACATAGTGTTGTGCCCCGATCTCTTCTCGCGCCTGTCAGGAAGCTACAAGCACGCCGGCGCCTACTGCCAAGGCCAAGGCCAAGGCCAAGGGCAAGGGGAACATCAGCAGGTGGAGGCGGACGAGGCCGAGGAGGCCAGGGCCCAGGATGTTTGATTTGTAGCAAGTGCATAATAAGTGTTTGCCAGCGACCAACAGCGAGGCTGCTGCGGCCCTGGCGGCAGCGAAGAAGAGACCCAGGAAGAGGAAGTGATGCGGCAGGACGCTTTGTTTGGCTAATCAGAAGAGTGGCATTTGTTGATTGTTGCGCGTTCTGCAATGCAGTTGATGCGCTCAGTCAGCGTGGGATCGCTTGCGGTGGGAGGAGTGCTGGACTTTCTGATTCTGAGCTTTGCCCGAAGCCGAAGCATGATTGTCCTTGGAGGACCATCGCTGATACAAAAACAAAGCCATCACCATTACTCGCAAACTTATTTGCCACGAAAGCTCAAGCGAGCAAACATGTAATTTGTTTGTCAAGGAGTCCTGCAGGGCATGTTGCTTTGCGCGCAGCCGCTTGAAGCGACTGAGTAGGGTGACGCCCATAAGATTTGGGCGCCGCATGGCTTGCAGCCCCTTTGTTTCACTGGTAATGCTGGTAAATGCTTTGAACATATGATGGGGGATACATCCAACTCGCATCGCAGACGCCGTGGCTTCTGGAACTGTACAGTCAGGACTCTGTTTTACGAAAACTTGAAAACCTCTCGGCACCTGCGCCGCACGGATGTGGGGGATCATTGGCTTGGTAGGAGCAAACTGTAGGAACTGCGTGGCTGCCAGATTAGTCATTGATTGAAATTGAAGTGAACCAGCAAGTTACCAACAAAGATTGATCTTCACATCCTTCAAATTAACGTAGAGCTGGGAACCATGTTGTTTTCGCTTTGGAGCCGGAGCCAGCCAGCAGTGCCAGCAGTTGAAGTTTCAGCATGGCTACGACCTGTGGCGGACTGGACGCTTGCAATACTTGGGCGCAAAACAGCCTAGTTTCCTCCGCACTGTTCATGCGGCTTTGATGTCGGTGTTTTCCGAATGGATTTGAATTTGATTATCTCCAGAAGTTCTTGGGGCTGGCCTTCCATTTGCAAAGTGGTGCCCGAATTGCATTCCAGTGCAACACTTCGCGGTTAGCTTGGTGACTCTGTGTTGGCAGCCAATTGTTTTCCCAGTTTCAGATGTGGGGGAGTACAGTGATTGCTGCAGCGGACGGAGTTGGTAGTTGGTTGCTTGCATTGGGGAATTGACCTGCCAACATCGGCCAACTTGACAGCTAGTGTCCTTGTCAGCCACAGCCCGACAGCTCAAGTGCGTCTTCTCGTGACTTGTGCTGCCTGTGCCTGCGTGGTGGCAAGTGGCATGCCATGATCTACAGGGTCAGTGTCTCGCAGCACACTGAAGAGATGACGCCAAGGCAAACTGATTTGAGTGTCCCGTTCAAACGGCGAATGGCTGCCTTGTGTTTTGCCCGGCTGATGGCAACAGCCCTCACGCGGTATGTGCACGGACCTTGGAGGGTCACAATCTTTTGCCTCGAGCCGGGTTGCTGGCCTGTGGAAGGCGATGCGCCGCTTTCTGTGTGGTCCTGCGTCTCGCAGTGATGACCTTGACAAGGTGGCCAGCCAAAAAAAGAAGCACAGGCAGCTCCCGGCAATCCCAGTGGCATGTGTCTTTTTTGGCCTGGGCACCCAACGCATGTCCCAAGTTACATCCCCTCTACGGGCCCTCAACTCAATTCCCTTTTCAGGGAGCGGTCCCCGTGTTGTATTTTCGGGTTAACCGGGTTGTCATTTGATCATGTAGATTTTAAGATTTGCCCGAGTGCTGTGCGTCGATGAATGTTTTCTAGTTTTTCACTAGCTATTTAGAATTTTTCTGTTATCCCGAATTTTGAGTTGTTTGATTGTTTTTGACCATTTGGATTTGATGGCTTGCCTCCAGTCTTACACACCAGCATGAAGGAAGCATGCTGAATGCTGTTCGTTGCCCGGAAAGTTTTGGCTTTAGATCTCTGCTATGCAGGTCTGCTGCGGATACCAGCACATGATCAACACTGCGTGAGCCATCCCCGGGAATGATAACTAGACCGGCATTATATTCTCAGAAAGGTTCCGTGAAGCAGATTATGACAATCTAGGAGACATGCCTGCATGCGCACTAGCCATGTTCAAGTCGGTGGATTCCGACTGGCACCCCTGGTTCCTTCTGCGGCTGATCGATGCTGATGCTCGATGGATTGAGCAGGGCTTTACACCCCGCGAATGCTGGGAGTACCGCCGCAATGTGAGGCGCTGGAGAGCCCGCCGCATCTTGATTGCTATTGGGTTGGATCTTTAGACTTTAACTTTTTCGGAAATCAAGGATTTTCCATTCAGTTAAACTTTTTGCAGAGGGGTCAACAGCAACCAATGGTTGGCAACCAAGGCATGAAGAGCGTGTTGCAGCAGATGAGGGCCCGCTTCAATGCCAAGGTCAGACTCCTCAATGCCAAGGGCTGCAACTTCAACTTCAACGCCAAGCAGCCGAAGACTCTCATAGCAGGCAAGCAGGTGATCAAGAAGCATTACAGCGCTGCGTCATAATCAGGCATGCCGCGCTCTTGCCTCTTGGCAAGTCTTGGAATTGCGACGCGAGGCTGTATAGCGGCACTGAGTTGCCTCTCGGAATTGCGTCGCGACGTCAAATTGCATTCGGCAAGCTGCAGCTGTATAGCGGCGCTGAGCTTGAATTTTGACGCAAACTCCACCTGTACAGCCGGCCACATAAAAAAGTAATATAAATACTAAATAAATCCATCAAACAATAAATGAATACATACATATAAATAATAATAACTAATATGTTATGTTTACACATATATGATAATAATAATGATAATATATTAATAGTTGCACCCACCTTTGTGTGAAAAACATTTTTTAACGATTGCCCCCCCTGTTATGTTTGGAGGTGTCCCTTTTTGAGGCTTGGGTTCCGCATGTGTTTATCTGTTTGGAGGTGCCCCTTTTTAGGGTTTGGGGTTTTGTTTTTTTTGGTGAGTGGCCGCCCTGACGCCCCACCTTGGTGTGAAATTAGGGAGCCCCCCTGTTATGTTTGGAGGTGTCCCTTTTTGAGGCTTGGGTTCCGCATGTGTTTATATGTTTGGAGGTGCCCCTTTTTAGGGTTTGGGGTTTTGTTTTTTGCTAAGTAACCACCCTGACGCCCCACCTGGGTGTGAAAAACATGTTTTATTGAGGCTTGGGGTTCCGCATGTGTTTATATGTTTGGAGGTGCCCCTTTTTAGGGTTTGGGGTTTTTCTTTTTTTAGTGAGCCATCCTGCAAGTTGAAGCCTGCTTGTCACATTGGATACCAGTTGCGCTAAATGTCAAGATGGCAGAGCAGATGGCAAGCGCAGCTGCTCGCTAGAGGGTAACGACGGTTGTTTCCAGTGGAAAGCCATTTGTCATGTGTTGGCCGCAGCTGCCTGCAGGCAACTTAGCAAGACCGCCGCAATTTGGCTGAGTGGCCCCCTTTGATATGTTTGGAGGTGTCCCTTTTTGAAGCTTGGGGTTTTGCATGTGTGTATATTTTTGGAGGTGCCCCTTTTTAGGGTTTGGGGTTGTGCAATGAAACGTCCTGCTGCCTCCACGGATGGTGGCTCGCTTGCAGAGCTGGACTTCAGCATCTTTGAGGATGATCTGGCTCTGGGCGCTCGCGTGGGGGATGACTCAGCTTCGCATGAAAGGCGAGGAGGGTGAAATCAGTAAATCGGCATTTGCGAAAAAACAAACACCTAGAACCACGCCAGTTTGTTTTTTTTCGTGAGTTGGCCAAGCCTTCAAACCTTTGGGCAGGAAACGCCCCGATAAGAAGCGTGTATTTTTTGCACCATGGCGCAGGTTGAGCCTGGCAGAGATGAGACATACAACCCGGCCACGCAATCGTGGCTCGGCTCGAACGTGTCATCATCATCATCATCATCATCATCATCATCATCATCATCATCATCATCATCATTGATCATCATCACCATCATCATCATGTTGATCATCATCATGTCATGCGAGCCTCGTTGCATTGTTCCGTGCTGTGGCTCCATCGTTTTAGGGCATGGGCCAGCACTCGCCAGGACGAAAGGCAAAGAGTCACAAGGTTGACGGTGATCAAGGCCCGGCTGTTGACGCGGTTGCGAGTGGCGAGCTCCTGGATTCAGAAGCGGCAGCGGCAGACAAGAAGACTTGATGCTGTGAGCTGCGGGCCTTGCCCTTGCCAGACCTTTGCTGTCGGGTATGTGTCAGCGTGGGGGGCATTAAGACCGATCATGCTTCAGGGCCATTTCTGCCATTTCAGGGTGTGCCTCCAGATAGCAACTGCACAGCTGCGCATTCATGCACGTGCCCTATCCAAGTCTAAGTAAGTCGGCACATAATGCCCCTCATTCCGCCGAAGTGCAGTGCTACATGCAGCCGCCACAGAGCGGTGCAGCCTTGCCCCCCCATCAGTGCCCAGCGGACAGGAGCTCATGTGAAAAGAAGGGTCTGGGCCGCTTGCGTTCGTGCATATGAGGTGTGAGGCCACAGCCCCGTCCAGTCAACCTTGTGAAATGCAGACTTCAAACCCTTAGTTTACCGTTCAACCGGTTTAGCCACCCGAAAAACCGGAAATATATTTTGGCGTATGTTGCATTTTTGGGTTTTTTTGTCAAATCCAAGGTTTGACGGTTTGGATTTCAGTACCCACTGGCCATTTTCAATGTTTTTTTGAAATTTTCATGCGAGTCTACCAGCGATGTCCTTGTTTTTTTAAACTATAATTTTCTCCCCCAATGTATGTGGTTTTTGGCACATTTTTTTTAAGGCTAAAACAAAAAAACACATGAAAAAAACCTCTCCAGACCTGAGCTCGCGAAAGTTAACAAACGGCATCGTCCGTATACACCTTTCTACGTGGTTGGTGTTACAGCTGGAGGGTTTGGTGCATAGCGTCCCACGGGACGTCACCTTGCCGTCTCTTGACAGTCTGCAACACGAGCTTCACGGACTTGTCCGACAGCCGGGTGAAGACGGAGATTGCCAAGGCCGACGTCGTGGAGGCCAAGCAGTACAAGCACCCGGACATGAACGGGGACCTGAGGCTGGGCTTCGCCTCGGACGACTTCGCAGGAACGAAGTGGAAGAATTTGACGGGGGCCACGCGGTGGAGCGACGGCACGGAGATGGTCAGGGGGGGTGTGCAAGGGCTTCACAGGCCCGGCTGGACGCACTTGAAGCCTGGCAGGCGCAGCGGGGGCCGAAGAACAAGTAAACATGGAGGCGCTGAAGGACCTGGCCGACGACATCAACGTGCGGGACCCACGGAAGCTGTACCGACTTGCGAGGCAGCGCGACCTCGACGTGACGCAGGCCATGGCCTTCGAGGCACTGAAGGCCGACGTGGGCCGGCAGGCGCAGGCGCCACGGCCGCGCGCGCGCAAGTCGGCCGCCGAGGGGCCGAACGACCGGCTGCAGGCCGACCTCATCGACTTCAGCCCGGGGGAAGACGAAGTATGGCCTGGTGGTGATGGACGTCTTCAGCCGGGAGGCTGCCGTGGAACCTTTGCAAAACAAGAACGCCGAGACGGTCGGCCGGGCCACCAAGCGCGCCGCGCAGGAGCTGACGGGGGACAACAAGAACTTTGTGGTCACGACCGACCTGGGCAACGAATTCGCCACGCTAAGCGCCCCGAGGACCGCAACGCCACGGCCGTGGTGGACCGGGGCTGAGGAAGGACCTGGCCACGAGGGTGGCGCGCAAGGGCGGGCAGTGGAGCGACCACTTTGAGCGGGCGGCCGGGGCCTACAACGCCCGGCCGCACGAGACGGCGCACGGCGCACCCGAGGACGTGAAAAAAGCAGCCGGCCACCGAGTTCCGGCTGCTGCACGTGGAGGACGCGGGGGCTTTCCGAGCTCCGACGAACGCGGCGAGGGTTACGGCGACGTGCAGCAGCTGCGGGCCGTGGACTCCATGACCGTCCGCAGCACGGAGGAGAACCGGCTGAAGCAGGCCGGCAGCTGTGAGAAACTACTCTTCGCCCTGCTCAAGCCCTTTTTGGGTTAGGGTTTGGGGTCCTCGGGGAAACCAACGGGTTGGGCGAACCAGTATCAAACAAACGGGGCTGGCGTGGGCAAACCGTGCAAAACCGTGCAACACGAGCTATTAGCCCAGGGTCTATATATATGTAAGGCCTAGGCTAATAGCATTTTGTAGCGCAAAACCGTGCAAAACCGTGCAGAAGCTATTCCTCTAAGGCCTACCTAAATGTAGGCCCTAGAGGAATAGCATTTTGTAGCGCAAAACCTCTTTACATCATGTGACCTACAAAAACAGCTTAAATTGACACAAGCTCAGAGCATGCGCGGCTGGGTTCCCAGGCTCACCTTGTTTTTGGAACAGCTCAGCCCATGAGACAAGATCAACCAGGTTTCTTTTCTTTGCATGCTGCTTTATCACCCGTTTGGAACAGGTTGCAATTTTTTTTGCGCCAGAAATGCTTGCAAGGAAGCTCTCTCCAATCCAGCGGAACTTGGGCAAGTGCCTTCATGAAACAATTTGCAGTTTGTGACTCTCGAACCGCTACTACGACATGACAGCAGGACATCAACAGCATGACACCAGCGCGCAACAACAGCAGCAGTGCAAAGCCGTGCAAAAACGAGCTATTACGACCAGAGTCGTGTCTCTGCGTCCCTGACAAACCCCCCCAAACCCGTTGGGCAAACCAGTACTTAAAAAACGAACCCCCCGTACCCGTTGGGCGAACCAGTACTTAAAAAAACGAAACCGCCCAGGCACGTTGGGCAGACCAGTGCTCGAAAAAAAATCAGAAACCCCTCCAGACCTGTTGGGCAGACCAGTACTTGAAAAAAAACGAAACCCTTCCAGACCCGTTGGGCAGACCAGTACCAAGCCAAAACCCCCGAACCCTTTGGGCAGACCAGTACTCGAAAAAAAATCCGAAACCCCCTCCAGACCTGCTGGGCAAACCACCCGACACCCGTTGGGCAGACCAGTACTAAGCCAAAAATGCCGGCAAAGGGCAGACCAGTTTGAAAAAACGAACCCCCCCAGGCCCCGTTGGGCTAACCAGTACTCAAAGAAACACGGCCCCTATCCCGCAGACCCGTTGGGCGAACCAGTACTTGAAAAAAACCCGACCCCTATCCCCCAGACCCGTTGGGCGAAAGGGTACTTTAAAAAAAAGTTGGGCGAACCAGTACTTGAAAACGAATCCGAAACCGCTCGTTGGGCGCACCAGTACTGAAAAAAATCCGAAACCCCTCCAGACCCGTCAAGCCTGGACAGCGGTACATCGCATGCTTCGAGACGCTGGCGCAGTTGGCACTGTTGCAAGCTACCCACAGCCATATTGGTGGTGGGCGCTACTCGTTCAGCATGCCTTCAGGCACTGACAAGTCGGCAACGGAAGCAAGCCTTGGCAAAATGTTCACGACCTCCTGGCCGTTGCAACTCTTCGTGCCGTTAACAGCCTTCTGGGCTCACGCGCGCAACGTGCTGCTGCAGCCAACACACGTTCCGGGAAGGAGCAATGATTGGGCAGACGACTTGGTTGGCCCGATTCAGCCATCGCCTGAGAGTCGCGTACGCTTCAGCCCTGCGGGTCTTGCACTGTCAGGCAGAGGCATTCAGCTGTGTCCGATAGATGCGCCCTGGCGCCCGGAACATCTGGCAGCTGCCTCCAGCAGTGCGTAGCCGAGCCTTGTTGCATCCCAACATGCATTGCGACCCAAGAGCCAACCTTGCTCTGGCAACCAGAATACCTGGCTGCGTCAGCCAGCAGCTTGAGCGACAGGATGCTCGCAACCAAGAGCAATGTCATGCTGACACTTGCCCTGCCAGGTACAACCCCACTCTAAAGGGGGGGTGATGAGGCCGGCGGCCCAGCTGGCTCGCTTATACCGAAGTTGCCTGAAACACTGAAGCTCCAGGCGCACCCGTGCCCGCAATCCCGGTAAAAAGAATTGCGGCCGCTTCGGACTTGCATTGTTCCCGAAAGCATGGCGAAGGGTTCTTCCGCTGGGTTCACTTGAGTTGTTCTCATGAGAGTCATTACAAGGTGTCATTGCAAATCATCATCATGAAAGTCATTGCAAGGAGTCATTGCAAGGAGTCATTGCAGGGAGTCATTGCAAGGAGTCATTGCAAGGAGTCATTGCAAGGAGTCATTGCAAGGAGTCATGGCAAGGAGTCAAGGATTACAACTTGCACTTGACTCCTTGCACTTGCAACTTGCACTTGACTCCTTGCACTTGCAACTTGCACTTGGCTCCATGCACTTGCAACTTGCACTTGACTCCATGCACTTGGCTCCTTGCACTTGGCTCCTTGCACTTGGCTCCTTGCACTTGCAACTTGCACTTAACTCCGTGCGCTTGGCTCCTTGCAACTTGCAATGGCTCTCATGACTCCTTGCAATGACTCCTTGCAATGACTCCTTGCAATGACTCCTTGCAATGACTCCTTGCAATGACTCCTTGCAATGAATTCTTGCCATGACTCCTTGCAATGACTCCTTGCAATGACTCCTTGCAATGACTCCTTGCAATGACTCCTTCAAGCAAGGAGTCAAGTGCAAGTTGCAAGTGCAAGGAGTCAAGTGCAATTGACTTGCGAGGAGTTAAAATCTCTTCTTAGGGCGGCGGGGTAGTGCCGACGACGCTACACGAAAATCGACCCTCTGCGGGGATCGGCGTGGTCGAGGTGCAAAAACCCATGGTTTTTTGCGATTTCTAACATGCCCGCGCGACCCTCTGCGGGGATCGGCGTGGTCGAGGTGCAAAAACCCATGGTTTTTTTGCGATTTCTAAATGCTCGCGCGACCCTCTGCGGGGATCGGCGTGGTCGAGGTGCAAAAACCCATGGTTTTTTGCGATTTCTGCGGTGCTCGCGCAACCCTCTGCGGGGATCGGCGTGGTCGAGGTGCAAAAACCCATGGTTTTTGCGATTTCCACGGCGCTCGCGCAACCCTCTGTGGGGGTCGGCGTGGTCGAGGTGCAAAAACCCATGGTTTTTTGCGATTTCCACGGTGCTCGCGCAACTCGAGGTTTTTGCGACTTTTGTTGTTCGAACTGGTCCTCGGGAGTTGTCTCGTGGTTCGCGCGCTGCTCCCGGAACCGGCGGGTCGCGGGTTCGATTCCTCCCTGGTCCGCGGGCGGGCGTCGCAAGATGCAACTTGCATTTTAAAGCAACTTGCGCAGAGCAACTTGCGCAGAGCAAGTTGCACAGAGCAACTTGTGCAGACCAACTTGCACCGACCAGTTTGCGCAGAGCGCCTTGCCTAGAGCAACTTGTGCAGAGCAACTTACGCAGAGCAACTTGCACAGAGCAACTTGCACAGAGCAGCTTGCGCAGAGCAACTTGCAGGGAGCGCAATTTGCACAGAGCAACTTGCAGGGAGCCACTTGCAGGGACCAACTTGCCGGAGCAACTTGCGCGGAGCAACTTGCGCAGAGCAACTTGCGCAGTGCAACTTGCGTAGAGCAACTTGCGCAGACCAACTTGCACCGACCAGTTTGCGCAGACCGTGGTCTAGTTCTTTTGGGTGGTCTTGTTTGGGTTCAAGCTAGGAGCAGTGCAACATGCCTTAACGCTTAGGGTTTTCTTTTCCCTTGTGTTTAGGGCATGTTGTGAATCTACCTACGCGGTGGCCATTTTGCTCCTAGCCTTGACCCAAACTTGCTGTTTCATTTGAAACCCACCCACCCACCCTGCACTGCCCTATACAAGGCTCTGCAAAAGAGAAGTCGCAGACGCTCTGCGCTTCCTTTCATGGTCTCCGGACCACTTGGTCTCTCCGGACTACATGGTCTCCGGATCATGCAGGTTTGGGCCGCAGCTTGCCCCTTCCTGACCACAGACCCCGGACTGCTGGTCGGGCGTGGGCACGCGTGCCACGCCACGCACGCACTGCATGCATTTGCAAGGACACGCATTCTGGCCGGTCATTAAGGACATGCTTTTTAGGCATTTTTTTTGGGTGCTTTTTTTGGACCGAAAACCTTGTTTTTTCGCGTGCGCGTTCTTTGTCAAAACAATCCGTTTTTCGGAAGTGTTTTTTTTTGCCGAAAATCGCTCTTACTCCGAGGTGGCTTGAACTTGACTTGCGTTGCTGCATGGCCAAAAGGACCCCAAAGAAGAAAGTCAAGAGGGAAGGGGCGGGATCCGCTTGGGCAGAAACATGCAGCAGGGGAACTTGGCAGCCTACTGGTTACAATCGTTGGCCACCTTAGCAGCCGATAAGCAAGAAGCAAAAGGCCGTGAACGCGCAGCTGCTCTCTTTTTTTCCGGCATTGCCCCATGCCAATGGAAAAGAGATACAGCTGGACAGCGCCAGTGAGACCCCGTCATATGGCAGCTGCCAGGTTTGCCTCAGGCACTGGCGCTGGCTGCTTTTGCCTCAAAACAAACTGCGCGAGCGCAGTTTGTCATGTTAAAACCCTCCTGGCCCCGTGCCGAAATTGGGAAGCAGTTCTGAGGTCCGTGTTTGTGTTGCTTACAAGGTTCCACTGATTGCCATTTGGCTCAAGTCACAAGTGAGGTTCAAGATCTTATGTGAAGCTGCGTTCATACGTGATCGGCAATTGAGAGCGGAAAACACTTCGCTTGCGCTGCATTTGTCAGGACCACTGTTGTAACTATTATTCCTTCTCCCTTACAACAGTTACACGGGTTCGGCTATAACGGTTTGACCGTATACACCTTTCTACGTGGTTGGTATTTACAGCTGGAGGGTTCGGTGGACAGCGTCCCACGGGACGTCACCTTGCCGTCTCTTGACAGGTTATCAGCCGTAACGACAAGCTCTACGCTGGACAGAGAGACAGCTGGTTTATTGCGGGTACAGGGACAATAAAGGAACAATAACCTACACGGTACAATGGCGTCTTCAGCAAGCCCAAGTACTGCAACTTTTGGGAACAGCAGCTCAGAGGGATCCAACGGATTGATGGCTCTTCCTGCGGTGATGGATATGATTGCAGATTCACAGGATGAACCTGGGAGCGGAGGTTCCGCGCTATTCAGCGACATATCCACTCCTACAAGATCATGGAAGCAGATCGATGTTCGTCAGGAGTCGAAGCAAAGAGAATCCCCGCCGAGAAGATCATCATCTTCGCCTGCGACACCACGGACGTCGCAGAAGGGCGTGAGGTCAACATCAAAAGGTGGGAGGTCTAAATCACCCACCAGTGCAGAGTTTCGCGCCGCGATTAAAGAAAAGAACAAGATGGAGATGGAGATCGGGGAATACCAAAAGACACTTGATGAAATGTCGGCAGCAATGGCGAATCTTCATCAAGAAGACTATGGGAGCACCATCCGGATCCAGGAGCTGGAGAGACGATGCGAGATTGCCAGCAAGCAGTCGGGACATCTTGTGAGTCACCACCAACACCACATGGCTGAGGCATGGCGCAAGTTTGAGGAGGAAGCCCAACAGATGCGCAAGGTGGAAATGAACGCATATCAGTACGGGGAAAAGAAAGACATGGAGTCGAATGTTATAATACAACAGATGAGACAAGCTGAAGGAACTATTATGGAGCAGAAGCGGGAGATTGCAGTGATGAAATCCTACATGGCAAGCGAGAAGTCGGCCGCGCAGGAATCAGCTACACATGCAAATCAGATACACCGTGAGGCTTCGCAACACATATCAGTTTATCAGCAACAGATCAGAGGTATTGAATCGTCTACATCTATCGAGAAGTTCAACGAGGAGGAGATGGTCCAAAGTCTAAAATCACAGTTGGAGCATGCGCTCGTCAAACGCCCCGAGACGTACTCTATGGAGGACTCCAGGGAGCAGCTGATGGCGAGACTGAACGACGTTACAACATTCGCGGAGCAAGAATCGAAGAGATGCTTACTTCGCGAGAAGGAAGAGATCGTCAAACAGTATGAGTCCGACGTGTTGAAGAAGGACCAGATGATTGCTATCGAGGGTAGTCATCGTCAAGATGCGATCTTGGAGTCAGAGAAGCAAAACAGGAAGAGCATGCACGATGGACGAGAAATCGAAGGAGGCCGAGTACTGGAGATTGACAGCTAAAGGAGTGTATGATGAGTACCTCGAGGAGATGCGTGAACTTCAGGGACAACTGAAGGATCGGGAGGCGACGCTCAAGCAAGAAGAGAGTTTTGTTCGTCAACTCGATGCTGACAATGAGGAACTACGAGCACTCAAGAGGCTGGAGACACAGGAAGCCTCTAGCAGTAAAGATGGACATCGTGAACGAGCAGTAGTGAAACGCGCTGAGGGAGGACCCCAAGCTAATTCGACTAGGGTAGACAAGAGGGTGACTGGGTTATTCCCGTCATCATCATCGAATCTGATCCCTAATTCGTCACTAATGCCAGGTTCGATTCTCTTTCCGTCTTTTGGTGATCCAATGATCGATGTACACCTATCCCAGATGCAAGGGGTTGTTGGGCATGTCCCACAATCCGCTACTACAACTGGTGGTAGTGGTGATGGAGGGGGAAACAACGGTACTACACCCCCATTGGATTACGGTGGATTCTCGCCCAATGGAAATAGACAAGGGGCAGGTCGACGTCAGTTGAGCCTCGCAGGTGGCGGAGGAGGACCCCCGGATGATCCACCCGATGATGAGGACGAGGATGACGACGACAAGGAGGATGAAGAGGACGAAGAAGAAGAAGAGGAAGAAGATGACAGTCGGACACGGAGGAGGCGCAGAAGATCGAGGGATGATCGAGAAATCAAGAGCGAAAGACCGAGGATTTCGAGGAAAGAAGCCGAGAGGGTGTCTATTCCTGCTTGGCCAAAGATCCATCAACTCGATAACTGGAAGATGCAATTGCTGATGAATGTTCTGAGCGCATGCGCAGATCCAGATACTGACACATGGACGAAATGGTTGGAACAGGCTCTTGGGTTAAACCCAGACCTAAATCTGCTGAGCGACTCCGGCGGCGACAGATTCGCTACGATAGATATCAAAATGGCCATGGGCATGCAGAACATGTTAAAACAAGCGCCTGACGAAGCCAAAGACGTGTACCTCGACGCTACGCGACATTCGGAACTACGACATCAACAAGGGGTGATCGTGAAGGGACGAGAGTTGGTGGCATTGGTTATGCAATCATTCAGGACATCTGATCGAACGGACCTTGTCTACCACATCGAGCACCTATTCAACCTTGACTTTCCTGGAGACAAGAATTTGGTTATATTCAGGAACAAGTGGTATGATTTGCTGCTAAAGATGAGGAGCGAAGATAGACCCAGCAGGTTGGCTCTCAGAGATATTCTCTACAGGAAGATCAAAGGGAGCAAGAAGATGGAGTTCGGCCTCAACGCCTATCATAGGTTGCCGGACAAGCATCCTCAAAAGACGTACGAATTCTTGTTGGCACTGATCGACCATCAAATTAAGGCGGATCGGGAGGACCTGATGCTTGACATGAAGGAGAAATCGGTCAAGTCAATGATGACTTCTCGTCGACGTGCGCGTACTGATAAGGCTCATTCTCATTGTCCTCATAGCCGTACCACTCCCCTTTTCGTTCCCATTGCCTTCTCGTCTTCAAGATAGGTGATCTCCCCATTCTCGTCGACATCGAGTACTTCCTTGAACCATACCATTTTCTCGGGGATCTCGGACGTGCCAGACCATCTTGATGATTCGCTCATTGCGTCGTCATCATGCTCGTGGTAGACAGTCTCGGCTTCATCCGGTTCGACCTGGTCAACGTCCTTCTTGAAGCTGACCTTTCCCGCAGGAGCCGATTGCTTCAAGACTATCGCAGGCATCGCGATGGCCCTTCTTGCAATAGCTGGCGCGGCTTTGGCGGCAGCCTTCGACTTGGCTTGTGCCTTGTCGCTTGACGTTGCCGGAGCTGAATTGTTCTTGATGAGCTCGTGCCTATACTTGCAAGCACTCCCCTTGTCGCATTTTCCCTTCTGAAACGCGAAGCATGCTCCATCATCCCTCTTTGGTGATGATGATCTGGACTTGGACTTACCTTTTCCTTTCCCTTTGGGCATGTTCTCCAGCTTGTGCTCCGTCTTCTTGCTGTGGGAAAATGTGCATTCGTTCCCTTTTACGCATCCTTGAAGTGATACCAACATGGGTTATCTTTACCTCCGCCCGGACTCTTGCCTCTGTCGCTGGCACCGTCGGACTTGCCGTTCTTGCCAGCGTGACCCTTTGCTTTGGCTACAGGAGCAGCATCAGGTCCACTGGGTTTCCCCTTCCTGCCTTTGCCACCCTGGTTCTCCTGTTTGCCAGTAGCCGGGGCTGCATCTCTGCCGCCCGAGAAGTTTAAGAGCAGTGATCATCGAGAATTATCAGCCTATCAAGTCCAACGATCATTGATAAGAGCGAAAATACTGAGAGAGGTGGTAGACGACATATACAGGAAACACTACTTCCCAGTAACCAAGGAGAGCGCCATAATGTTCGAATATGATCGGAGCAAGGACGAGATCAAGGAATCGGCCGTCGACTGGAAGAAACAGCATGGTTTGTCGAAGAATGTGCTCGCAGTGTCAACGTGCATCAGCAAACGGGTGAAATGGTTGATGGACACCGGATGTGGTCATGATCTCATTGGACGAGCCAAGGCAAAGAGCCTGGGTGTCGATATTGTGAAAGATGATGATGAGATTGTTCCAGACCGCAAATGGTTCCACTTCCACATCCGACGTGGCCAAGATAGTCGTGGACGAGTTGGACGAGACTGTCGAGCCGCACGTGTTGGACGAGACACCCACGGTGTGTCAATAGGGAGGAGATGCATGAAGATGGGTTATGCGTTTCACTGGATGCCTGGTAAACTACCTTTCATGGTTACACCAAAGCAGGGATTCGCGCACTTACAAGTCAAGGACGACATCCCATACCTCGTGAGTGATGGTAAGCTTCGGAGTAACAGGCATCGCCCTACGGTAGACGACCTCAAGGAGCACTTTTCGGAAGTGTTGGCAATGGTAACGAACGATGAGGCAGATCAGGATGGCGACGATGACAACGAGGTCACACCCGCCGCTGTCGGTGAATCCGCAGAGGTCGAGGGCGAGCGCCATGATGGTGCATTTGACTTCGGACCACCCGGAGCAGCCGGTCCGGTACGTCCGCCTCCCGTAGCTGAGGAAATACCTGTAGACGTTGGGCCAGTCCCATGTCGACATGGTGATGCCGAAGCTAACGAGGAAGAGGTTGATGAGGATGATCCAGATGCCGGAATTGAAGTTGATGTGTACGAAGGGTCATCAATAAAGAGGAAAGTGGGAGTCCTCAAGAGACGCCAACTCCATTGCTCATTTGCTTACACACAGGTATCGAAACCCTTTCTGCGAGTCATGCGTCAAGGCAAAGATGAGACACTTCAGATCACGAACGGGGGCCTTCAGGGGACCTGGTGACGTTCGACTTTGTGACGTCAGGAGATCATGAAGTGGAAGGCAGGTATGCGCTCATTATTTGGGACATATATACCGGAATTATCATGGCTTACCCAACTGCGAGAAGAGACACTGACTCCGTTGTCAGAGCCATCAAGCACTTCTGCGGGAGGAGGAAGATCAAGCAGGTATACACGCCATGTTGGATTGAATTGCCACCAGAGGCTGTGCCGAGTGAATGCAATTGGGGTAAGTACAGGAGACGCGGGAACATTCTGTGATGAATCGGTGTGCGCCGTTGGTTTTGAGCCCATCGGTGAGGAATGGCCGTCAGTGTACATTCATGAAAGGCTCCAGCTTGTTCTGGTTGTGTATGTCGACGACTGCAAAAGAACCTTGCCCAGGGATGGAGCATGTTACGTACACGTTTGAAGATTGAGCCCGAGACTGGACTTGACATGTGCCTTGGTTGTAACCAAAGCAAGGGAAACGTCACTCTCGGGAACGGACACCGCGTCACAACGGTGACCTATGACATGGAACAGTTGCTACGTTCCTGTGTCGACCGCTATCTTGAGGTGGCGGGCGATGTAAAGTTGAATAAGGTTGTCACTCCTGAGTTGCATGAAGAAACAAAGAATCACGTCTCACGGAAGCCTACCAAAGAGGGGCCGTCAGTCGTGTGCAATTGGTGTAACAATCTTGTGCCCACCGACGGTTCTGCCACAGCGCCGGACCAGCGGGGAGGGACTCCTGAGTTGGCCACGAAGGAGCCCGTGCGTGGACACCTTGCTCCGCATGCCGCTAGCGTACTAATGAAGTTGCTATACGGTGCGCGGATTGCCCGCTTCGATTTGTTGCGGCAAGTGAATTGCCTGGCACGGAATGTGCACAGGTGGACTGACTCCGATGATCGGGGTTTGCGTCATTTGATGTGCTATGTGCATCATACGAAACATTGGCGCATGGTCGGTTGGGTCGGAGACTCCATGGATGATGTGCACTTGGCCTTGTAGGATGTGTCGACTCGCTACGTTCCACCTCTGGTGGACACTTGAATATACAAGGGCCTAATACTCGGTTTCCGTTGTCTGGCAGCTCAAAAAGACAGGGTTGTGTGAGTCACTCAACTCCTGAGGCCGAAATAGTTGCAGCCGATGTTGCCACGAGAGCCATGGGTATGCCTGCTCTGAAGTTGTTGCAGCGGATTCTCAAGAAGTCACCGAACTTTGTGTTCTATGACGATAATAATGCTATGATCGGTGTTGTGCGATCGGGGAGAAACCCCACGATGCGCCACCTTGAGAGAAGCCATGGTGTTTGCATTTCGTGGACGCATGAGATGTTCGCACGTGATTACATGTATTTGGCGTATGAGGTCACCGACAGAATGGCGGCTGACATCTACACCAAGGCGTTCGTGCAATGATGGATGACGGAGTTCCCACATTTCCGTACACACACATTCCGATCATGCCCCCGGACCTGTGGTGGTCCGGATTGACAGCCAAAGAAGGATTGCATGAGCATGAAGGACATGATCCGGTTGTCGTTGCTAAAGGACCCAGATTGATGCGTGTGAAACCTCCACTCGCGGTTGTGACACCATTCGGGAGCAAGTGGCTTCGTTCCACTTGGTTTCTGAGGAACGGGTCATGGCTCAAGGTTGAGGACAGGGTTGACCCTGGGTTACAGTGTGAGCGGATTGATGGGTGGGTTGAACGCGCAGTTTGGCAGTTTCATCCCGTGCCGGTTGCTGTACCGGCGCGGGAGCAATCTCCACGACCACGACCAATTCATGTCGGGTCCGGGGATGTTGACATGCAGTCCGTGCTGGCCGCATTCGTTGAAGAACTGTCGAACGAGCGCATTGAATTAAAATGTGTCAATGACCTTGCTTTGGAAACTTTGCTCCGGTTGAAGCTGCTTATGCGTTGTCTGCATATCAGTCATGAGCAACTTGTTCCTGGTCGTTGTTTTGTTCCATATCGCATTGCGGTGAAGCACAAACCACAGTTAGCGCCGGGTATTGAGCTCGCGATGGTTAAACATGACGGTGGTGTGCTTCGCGCTCCGGTGCATGTCTCGCTTCCTGGTATGAGAACTCGCACAGTCGTCACATTGTACAGTGTTGACTTGGCTCGGCCTATTGTGCTGATGGCATGTTCCGAACCGCGTAACTGGTTCACTGCCCTTGCCCGACATAACGGGCCGCAGGTCGTGACCATCACTTTGGTCGATGACTTACTGAGCGAGTACGGGGGGAGAATCGCCAGACATGTGCTTACTAAACCTTCCGATTTGTTGTTCTTCGCCGGGCCTTGCACGGGGGGATCATCATGGGCACGCCTCAACAAGACTCGCGGAATTGACACCGCAGAGAAAATCGAGGCCAAACAGAAGGAATTTTGGAAATTTTTGGAACGGTTCGTTGAAATCAAACGGCATGCCATGACGAAACGCGCTGCGATTTTGTTTGAGTTGCCTGGAAGTTGCGATTATTGGAAGGATGAGAGACTGCATGAGGTTGTTCATGATGGCATTAGTCATGAGTTTGATGGGTGTCGCTATGGCTTGAAGCAAAGGTATGCAAAGAAGCCAATCAAGAAACCATGGAGAGTTGTTTCGTGGAACTTTGACCATGGCAGCTCGTTGTCTAAGAAGTGTAATGGAAACCATGAACATGGACCTTGTGCAGGTCGGGAAACCAAGGAAACCCAGTTGTACGCGTCGTTAATTGTGTGTGTGATCCTCCGTCGTTTTCGTGCTCGAGCAAAGTGCCTTCAGCCGGCACCATTGAAACTCGCTCTTGCTTGCGTTACGCGAGGGAATTCGCGGAAGCATCAAGCTGCTGCGTGTGAGATTCGCACCGACCCGACTGTACCAACGAGGAGCTGGGCTAGTCCCGAACCTCAGGTTCCAACGGGGAACTGGGCTAGTCCCGAACCTCAAGTTTCGACGAGGAGTTGGGCCAGTCCCGCACCTCAATTAGAAGCTGGGCATATATTGGGACTATTCTGTGGCTTTATTTGCAGCTGCCTATTTTTGGTTTTCCCGGTTCTGGAGAGTATCATCAAGATGACTGCCAATGCGACCGTCGTCAATACAAATGAATTCTTCTGCGTGCCTGTTGGGAAATCCAGGCAAGCGGCAATATTCTTGGGGAACCTCGTGAAGAACGCCATCGAGGAGGGCAAAAGAATCCCCAAGAGAATGGAAATGGGCAGCGACCTGGGTACATGCATAAAGTGGATCGAGGACATCGGCGTTCCCGTCATCTACGCAGGGTTGCATTGGAGTTTATCAGTACGATTTTCGGACAACTTTCTGCTGACGAATGCATGCTTGGTTGGAGGGAATTCTGCAGCAAAGGGAAGAAGATTGTGGCGGCGCTGAACCATCTTTGCGGTGAGGCATCGCTACTAGCAAAGAATCCTGAACTGCTCAATGTCGCCAAGTATTGCATCGAGCGGGCAGATATGTTGAGATCCATCGCAGATATCTGGGATATCTCGCATCAGGTGTGGCCGAGAACAATGAAGAACGCTTTTTCACAGCTGCATTCCACCAAGACACTCCGGTCGGGGAAGTCTACAAAGAGCTCATCAGTGATGAACCAACCAGAACCTCGTCGTCAAAAAGGTGGAGGAGGCATGATCGAAGAATTGCGAAATTCAGAGATCGAAACTGGGGGAAGGTATTCACGTTGAGCGTGATCAAGGCTCCCAAGGTTGACTTCTACGGTCATGGCACAAGAGCCGACTACCAGAAGAATTGGGACCTTGGGCTGACCTACCAGAATGAGCTGCGCGCGAACCTGGCGTACGCAATGAGAAGAGATGAAAGAGCTCACCAGCACAACCTTTTGCGCTGGATGATCTGTGGGTCAACCCCCAGCATTGGGGCAATCAACTCACTCATGTGCGTTTCCTTCATCATGAGGAGGTTGCAGCCATTGGTCGGGGAAAGGCATGCTACGGATCAGTCGTACACAGTTTATTTCCGTCAGGACAAGTCCGAGCTGAGGGACCTCTATCGGGAGATCGAGGTCGCCAGGAACTTCCTGTGGCGCATCGACATGATCTACAAATCAACGCTGCCTGCGATGAACATCAACTCCATCAGCTTGGCGCCACACGCGGCTGACAGGGCCGCTGAGAACCAAGATCGGCGCAAGTGGGTAAGCTGGCTGAAGGAGATTGAAAAGAAGGCGGAGAAGGACAACGTGATCGACTTCGACCAGAACACCTACTGCACCGTTAACGAAGCCGACAGGGAACTGGAGAGGTACCCCGAGGACTTCGCGATCGGGGAGGAGCCGACGTGGTGGGTAATGGGTTCATCGAAGACGGAACCGCAGAAGACGGAGCGACAGCAGAAGTCAGCGTCGAGCTCCGGGCAAAGGAAACAAACCTCTGGCGGGCCAGTCCCCCGGGAGCTTCAAGTGGGGGGTCGTATGCAAGCGATGCCGTCAAGATCGACAACAAGATCATTGACTCCATATTCCGCATGAACTCCGGTGGTGATGATGACAGATGGACAATCATCAACCCAACTGCTGGGCTCGACACATACACCTCATTCGAAGGGGGTATTACTCTGAGTGGCGCAACTGTCAGCGTGAAGTTTAAGATAGACGCCAAGACAGGGTACCCAATCATACAAACTGTATTTGGGCCGTGTCTCGCAGATGGGAAGAACGCGACATATTGGGAGTGTATGCTGAGATGCCTGACTTCTTTGCTGGTGCATTTCGAGGAGAAGACAGCGCAGAGAAGATCATTCTTTCCTATGTTAGAAAGGGAATGCGGCATGGCTTCAGCTGTATGCTTTCATGTGTGCCCAAACAGGATACTGGACGCCTTCCGGGCGCCAAAGCCATCAACGCGTTGATCCAGGCAGAGAAGAACCCAAGACGACGCACCTGGACGGTTGATCCGGATCATCAAGAAGCAGAAAAGGGGCCCCATTGGTGGGGCAACGATTCGCGACATGATGATTCAGAAGAAGCTGTCAATGCAAAACAAAGCACGAAGACCTTCCAGATGATGGTCAACGAACAGGGATGGACAAACAGTCTGCTCGTCCGCAGATACGATGAGCATCATCTCCCGATTGCAGAAACTGGAAAAGCTCATTGTCGAACGACGGAGGCGAGACATGGATGACTCACCTGTGTCGGTGCACATTTGGATGTCGCTCTATGACTGGGTGTGCATGAGGGGGTGTGACTCCTTGCAAAAGACGATATCCGACCTCGTCAACACGTGCAAGGGCTTGGTTGTGGTGTGCGTGAATCGCGACGTAGCTTTCCATGGAGGAAGAGGGGACTTGGGGACGATCGCCAACAAGGTGAGCGAGATCTGCAAGGCGGCAGGCGCGTTGGTGACCGAGAACGATCGCCTATGGCGCGTTGCCCACGCGCTCACAGGTAAGAACTACAAGATCCCTGGAAGCTCGAAACTGCAACATTTCCTCTTGAAGCGGTTGCTGGTGGAGAAATCCATCGACGTGATCGCGCCAAGCAACGCGTTTGTGTGTGAGCTGGAGGAGACATGCATGAGCGAGCCCGACCTTCGCTTCAATATCCCGAAGAACATGGAGGAGTCGAAGGTGAAGTTCGAGTACAAGCCGACCTTCACTGCTCAATCGAAACGGAGGCAAGAACGGCAGGATGAAGGACACGGCGGACAAGATGCGTTTGGGAACATCGATGTCAGCGATCAACGTCTTCGATGTCACCGAGCTCAGTGAGTTAATCTGCGAACTTTGTGTGAAAGAAATGCAGATGAACAAGTCGAAGGTGCTCGGGTCAAACTCAAAATACAATCCCACTTCTTGCGTGAACTGTTGCGCGAACTGGAATGCGGACACGAACGGTGTTGTGAGATCAACCGAAGGGAGGAAGCTGTATACGCGACTTTTCGCAGAATGCGTGGTTGCAATCCCGGATCTTCAACATCTCATGGTGAACGTCAACAATGTTCAGGCCATGACCACGATTATACGGGAACTTGCATATTCCATGCTGAAGAAAGAGCTATCCCACGTGGGTTTCGTGAGCATGACAATGGATCAGGCAGCACAGTTCTGCAATAACGGACACGGGAAGCAACTGTGTGCATCCCGGGATGTGATCACGTGCAAGAATTCCGAGGGAGTTGAGGAGAGGACCTCCATCTTTGTGATAGACAGAGATCTTGGCAACGTGGCCTATTCATCCTGGATCAAGAGCGTGCTTGATCAGATGAGCTCCTGGGACAAACTACGAATGAGGAGTCCTTGGGGGACGTCGTTGAGATGATATTGGGTTTCTTTGAGGTGATGTCGTACTTTCAGCACGAACTTCCATTGTGGAAAGATGCATGGAAGATCAAGAGGGAGTTCGAGCATTCAATCGTACGACACCTCGCCGGGAACGTGAGCCACACGACGGGCCAGAACCGAAAGCGGAACAAACCATCCGCCCAGCTCGGGGCGCCCACGAAAGAAGTGTTGGACATTATGAACATGGTCAAGCCCAGACATCCGCGATCCCAGTGAAGGCGACGGTCTTGGTCAAGTGCCAGACCCGAGCCGAAGCTCTCAGCCCAACGTAGTGATTGATGGGCGGAGAGCTGCACTCGAGTTCCTGGTCTCAATGGAAAAGTGCATGGGAGAGATGGGAATTTGCATGAGATGCGCGAACCTGGCCCACGACGCCGACTGCAAGAACTATGAGGAGGCTGCTGGGAATGAGAAGGCGATGAAGAAGATCCGTGAGCTTCTCAGCAGCGATCATGGGGGATACGGAAGAACCGTCCTCATCGACGTCCAAGGGACGCAAGAAAGGAGGACAAGGAGGGAAAGAGACAATAGAAATGTATAGCTATACCATCAATCGGGTGGAGATGGCTGACACGGCTGAGGGAGGAGAGCTACAATGCGGTGGCGTGGACCTCACCTACAATCCGTGCGGGGACAACAGAACGTTCAAGACGACGCTAGAGCGAGGGTGTGACACCATCCCATGTTACATCCCGAAGTTCGGCGACGTGAGCGATGTGCATATGCCATGGGCGTACGCATCTATTGTTGACCCCAAGTACTTTCCCAAGGGTGCCATCCTTGAACAGGTGGATGTGATGCAGCTTGGCAAGAGCGTCAATTTCTGCGTTGCTCCCTTTGACGGTGCTCCACTATGCAAGATTGGCGACGATCGCTCGGTATTTGCTACGAGAGATCAAGCAAACCAGAGTCCTTCGACACAAGATCGGCAATTGCCTGCGATGAAGGTGGATGGGTCGACATCGACGCAGTCATTGACGACCGGAATCACAAGAAATCGAGGTTTCAGGTCCTGGCAGCAAGGTTTCCAAGCGTCATGAACCCGAATGAGATGAAGGCGGCCAGGGAGGAGTTGAACTATGCTGGCCTGGATCGGGATGACATCGACAGGATGTTCAACAGATGCGATGGATGGTACACGCCTTGGTGCATCCGAGTCACAACTGGTCACAGTGATTTTGGATTCATGAGCTCATCCACACTGGCAAATAGGTGTTCTGCAAGAATGGGTGATTCTCTCGGAGGAGCATTCCATGTGACGTATGTGGAGAGCTAGTCCCCGGCGGGATCGATGGCGGAAACAGGCTAGCATTGCACTTCGGAGCATTTGCTCCATGGGATGAGATGAACGTAGCAACAAAGGTGACGCTACGAAACGTAAGGTCGGGGGATCCGATTGCGATCATCTACATTCCCAGTGCAACCCTCGCGCGGTATGGAGCTGGAGTCGCGGCAAATGGGGCATCCACGGGATCCCGTTCTATGAGGTCAAGTCCATTTGGATTGGCAAAAGCACGGAGGGAGATGCTTGGAGTACGAGGACGTCGAGCGAGCGTACTCAAAATGTGTGGAAAACAAGATCTGTCCGGGTTTCGTCGATTCCTCCCAGGAATCGGCTGCGATGCCTGAGACCGAGGCAGGTGCCGACAATCTGCACTACATCAAAGACATGGTTGATCGTGCGTGCAAACTGTTTCGGGAAAACAAGCTGGAGGAGTTTGATGCGCAGACCAACGAGATCAGGGACGAGATCAGCAAAGTCGTCATCCTGAATGACGTGACATGGGAAGGGCTACGATGCCGGATATGTCCGTCATGTGCGACCGCGATTCCCACATGCTTCTGTGTGTGCCTGGAGTGTGGGGCGCAACTGATCTCTACCGGGAGATTTTGCATCCACATCAGTTCCGACGACGATGGGGACAACCAAAGGCCCAATGTTTCGGGTGATGCCAGGCGCGCGCAAGACGAAGCCAATCATGGTGCGGCAGCACAGGAAGAGGATGATGAGGCGGAGAACGTTCCTGAAGACGAGGACATGGACACGCAAGGATACACGTCCGGCTACATGTCTGAGGAAGAAGATGGCGGTTGGCAATACCGCGACAATGACTTGGCATCGCGGGATATCAGAAATTCCGATGAGCCGCGCGAAGCTCAGTACATGGCGGGATTCATCGCGCTGCAGATGTCAAAGATGTGGGGGATGTTCGAAGGTGGTGAAAAGAGAGCGATCGATGCCGCGCTCGAAGGGAAGCAAGGCTGCCCATACCACAACGACTTCAAGAAGTACCCCAACATGACTGAGCACGATCAGGAAGGGATCCTGTTGCCGTCAACAATAGTGAAGATTAGCCAATCTCAGAACGTTCAGACAAGGACCTTCCGGTCGAAGAGCGTAATGAATACATTCGTCTAATGGTATACAAATGCGAGGGGCTATACATATTTTACAAGCTGTGGATTGCAGCGAAAATCCTCGACATCACCAAAGACGAAATGAAGCTCCTGGTCAAGGATCGCGTGCGCCCGGTGGGTGATATCGTTTACAGATGCTTCTCCCTGGCTTTCAACTGTAAATATATATCGTTCGTAAGGGAAGGCTTGAACCTTGGCAGACATGGTTATTCGGTCAATGTGAGCGCCATTATTGCAGCCACTGACCCGAACAAATGCGACACACCTCTGCTGGATTGGTGCCTCGAATGGGGCATTGGATACCAGAAGATCATCACAAGAAGTGTGTCCGGGCGCGAGAAGCCCAAAAGAATTTGGACGAAGAGTTCCGTCGACGTACCCGCAGACTGTCCATTGGGGACAGGTATGCGTAATGCAGATGTGGATTATTATTGCTTATGCGGTGCGGTGCGCCCACCAACAGCAATACATATATTCACTCCGATGTTGATTGCGGCACGATGTGGGCTAGTCCCCATCTATTGCTTGCGTCTCATCAATGTCATTGCGATGGAACGACTCTACATCATGATATGATTTCATGCGTCCAAGATGAATGGATGTGTATTCCGACTATGACATTCCGGATATTCATGGATGGAACTATTACCTCATGGATGATTTCCTTTTCATTATATATATATTATTCATGGTACCTGGAATGGCTATGTTTTGCATTGACTGCTCACCGATATTTCTTTGCCGGCGATATATATATGCAGATTACTTACGATCATGCGCTGCTGTGAACTTCTGTGGATGACGGCTGCGCGATGCGCAAATGCGGCAGCTGGGATGTTCAATGGTTGCGTGATGACGTGAGGTAGTGCATACCTTGCGTCTGTATATGGGAATGTGCTACGATTTGCGGATACACGTTCCAGTTTCAATCGAACCCGGCAGGTTTCACAATGAATGAACGGTGTAGCGATAGCGAGTGAAAGAGTGCTCGACACAATTTCGTAGCTGAGGCCGTGGCCATTGGAACGTTTTGTGGTGTTTGGACCGCATGATGAACAATGCGACCCAAATGGGGGATGTTAAAACCCTCCTGGCCCCGTGCCTAAATTGGGAAGCAGTTCTGAGGTCCGTGTTTGTGTTGCTTACAAGGTGCTTCTGATAAGACGCTCCTTTAATTTCGCTTGGCGTTGAATCGGTTGTTTGTGATTAGTTTGGGCTCGAGCACACTCGGCTTTATTTGAGAAGCACTCACAACATGTGCTTCCCCTTCATGTGCAACAAACATTTTATTTATTTTTGACAGGACATGTTTTCGGCGCTGCTTTGTTCCCGCTTCGCGCGCGATTGCCCGGGCGGATGTCGCTGATTCTTAGCCGGGAGCCAGCTTAGCTCTTTGCGTGCGATTTTGCACTGTGTTCGCTTTCCGCAGCTTTTCGGTGCCACCAGTATAACTAACAGGATGGATTGGCGAAACTTTGCTTCCATAATGGCGACTGAGCTTCAGGCTGACAGATCGTTTCAGCAACGAATCAACTTAGCCCACGGACCTGTTGAGAACCTTCGGAACGCGATGCTCTACTTCATGGGCACTGATGCTTCTTTACGAACTCGTTCCGAACTTGCCAAGCTCAGAGAGTGCCTCTTCATTGTTCAAACTATGCTTCAAAGCATTGAGATTGCCCACATCTTCACCACGCCGTTCGATGGGGATTCCTTCTTGCTCGACCTTGGTTCGCCTGTTCACCCCAACACCCCTCTCATGATCGAGGAGATCCAAGCTGCTTATGATTTCATGATCCGTGAACGTGCTTTCGATCGCGTTATAGTTTGGACCACGCTCAAACACCAGTTGCTTTGTTTCATTTCTTCTTCTTTAGCTGCTTCCGGAGCTTGATCTTTGCTTGAACCCTGAAAAGTGCCTGTTTGCAGCCGCCTTGCAGTAGGTGACCCAGTCGCGAGCTCAGAGTGTTTTTCCACTGTCCACCTTGCTCAGTTAATGCTTTGACCTCTTTTTCCGCAGCCGTTGCTCTCTGTTCGCCCCGCTTTTCTTGCATTTGTGTGCCGCCATGTCTGGCCTTGCTTTGTTGTGCCAGTATCACTCTTCTGATGAGGAGGGGGCGGATGTGGAGACCGCCGGCCGAGCCATGCACTCGGCTCAGAGCAACTGCGACACGGAGTCGGCGCGCTCTGTCAACTCCTCCAGCGGCGAGGACCAGCAGATCCCGGACCCTGATTGGAGTCTTCTTCCTTCCCCAGCAGTCGCTGTTCCCGAGCCTCCCCAAAAACGCGCCCATGGTGACTGTGCTCCACCTAAGGCCCCCGCGGCCTTGGCGACCCAGGTTCAATCGAACTCTGATGATGAGACTTGGGGCAAGTGGGGCAAGCACAACCTTCCTCCTTCAGCCTCCACCCCAACGGCTCCGACCGCTCCGCCACCGGCTGCCCCCCCTCCTGGGGGTCGATTTGGCAAGCCGTTCAAGCCAGCCATTCCTGCCGCTGCACCACCAGCTGTTCCACTTCTGGCATCCTCTTCATCGCCTTCCGAACCAAGGCCTGCTACCTCTCCGAGTTTGCCTGGGCCCTCGGACTCCACGCCATCCACGCCACAGGCGCGTACAAGCGAATTGGGCGGGCGAACCAGGAAGTCTGGTCAGCCTCGCGTTTCAAAACGCCTGAGGCACCAGTTTCACGCTTGCAGACTCCCGGCCAGGTTTCACCCGCCAAAATGGGCAAGCCGGTCCAATCCATGGCCCAGCCCGCCAGAGTTGTCCCCATCAAAGCGGCTCCAAAGGCCAAAGGGCCGGCCGCGAAAGCCCCAGCCACTGCTGCTTTGGCAGCCCAGCGCCCGCTTACGGTCTTCTTTGACCCCCCCCTGTTTAAGCCGATGCCTCGCCCTCCCAAGAAGCCTTGACATTGCTGGCCCGCGTGACAAAATGCACCCATTCTAGCCTTGGCCTCCTTGAACATACTTTCCTGCCTGTTCATATTTTCGTGTTCGCGTCGCTTGCCCAGGTGATGATTCGCGGTCAGGAGCTCAGCCTACCTTTTGCATTCTGGCAGCCAGATTATTGTGCTCTTGCCCATTGACCTGACTGCGCATGTCAGACACTGCTGGCAGGTGATTTGATGCCCCAGTGTTCCCATCAACTGCTCCTGCACGCCCCGCTTGCCCAGGTGTCGTTCCGCCAGGAGCCCAGCCTCTTCTGCTCACATGCTGTTCACTGTCCGTTCGGACGCCATTTTCTTGTTTTCCTTCAGGAATGCCCTCCTTTGCATTCTTCAGGCGCCGCACCTTTATGAGCCAAGCTTTCAGGACCGTCTTCATCTTCCTCAATCCGCATCTTGCTCAAAATTTCTTAGCCAAATGGATGCCGCCACACAGCTGTTCAATTCCCCACCCTCCTCCACGCAATTTTTAAGCGCTCCACAGTCACCTGCCGTCAGTTTGTGGCCGTTCTCACGTTCCATGATCCGCATGCAGTTCAAAATTTCTTAGTCAAACGGATGCCGTCCTTTTTCCACCCTTTCCCCCTTCCGTCCATCCATTTGCCATTCAAACTGTTCGCCCCTTTTGCCTGTTCGGACCATTCAGTGAATTACAATTTCTTGCTCTTATGGATGCTCTCCACGCCAGCCACGCCTCTTCCACCTCAATCACCCTTCCAGTTAGAAACCATTGCTTTCACATACATGTTCAGTCGCATCCCCTTTCCCATACTCGACCTTTCCGTTCCGCCAGGTACTGGTTCGTTTGCTTCCTCCTCAACTTCTTTTGCCGTTCGAGCCGACTTCGCACCAACCAGTCGGTTGTCCCGGGCCTGACCCCGTTATAGGAACTTTCCATGAAGATGCTCCAGTTTCCATATTCGATTTACAACTGTCCAATTCACAAAGGGACGTGGCGATCTCAAGGTTTTACCTACTTCTTGGAAGATATACTACCCACTGCACTTTGGCAGACCAGGCTTGTCAGTCAATTGGCTGGCTTTCGCTTTGTACATTCCAAGATGCCCTGGCATGCAAGGCAGGCTCAACTCTTGTTACCAGATCGCTCGCATTACAGAAATTCCACGACTGGTGTACCAACAGCCAACAACAATTCCTCCCTTTTTCAGAACCAGTTGTTTACCAATACTGTCATGTGTTGGCTTCCGGTGCTGCTTCTGCCCCGATGGGGGCCTTGCAGGCCATCAGATTTGCAATTGCAAAAGGTGGCTGCTTACACGATTGCAACCTGCTTGATTCCCGCAGGATTGCTGGCATTTGCCAAAGCAGAGCAATTGCTCGCCCACCCAAGAAGCAGGCTGATTCACTTACCTTGAATGCCATTCGCATTCTTGAAAGGGCAACTTGCCAAGCAGCTCATGTCTATGACCGACTTTGCTTCGGTACATTCTTGATTGCCCTCTATTCACGAGCTCGCTGGAATGGTTTGCAGCACGCATCCTCAATTGAGGTTGATTCACCCACACCTGAATTCAGGTATGATGGGTCTTCATTCATTTCCACGCCAACTCGGCACTTCAAAACCAGCTCATTCAGGCGCAAATTGCTGCTGCTGCCCATTACAGCCCCCATTTTCAGCCTATCGGAATTCCGATGGCTAGACGCCTATTTTGGCGCACGGGAGGAACTCCACCTCCCGATTCAAGGGGCCATTGATTTCCCCCTTCTCCAAGCTTGGGATGGGGCAAGCTCTGAATTGCAGAGCAGCAAACAAGATGCTATTCAAACTGCTCGGTGCTTACAGTACCAGAACATTCAAATGTACATTGCTCAGCTTCATGGCCAAATTTGGCGCCAACCCTTCTGTTCGCAAATTATTAGGGTACCATTTGGACAGGGAAGAGACCAGCGTGGCCACCTACAGTCGAGACACTCTGAGCCTCCCGCTCAGAGAACTGGTAACCATGCTCTCACAAGTTAAACAGGGCCTTTTCATGCCCGACCAGACCCGCAGCGGGTATTTCCCCGCCCAGTCCTCCGACGTTGCTTTCGAAAGGGACCTTCCCATTGTCCGCCCCGGGGATGTGGCTTCAACGGCTTTAGCTGCATCGCCCCTTACACCTTCTTCACCCGTTGCAGTTGCCTCATCAGGACACTCCAGTTCGACGTCCTCATCGACTTCATCTTCTTCCAGCGATGCGTCTACAGACAACGAAGTCATGGAACTCCCGGACGTCCCAGACCTTCCCATATGGATGCAGGCTTTCCCTCCTTTCCAGATTGTACAACATCAACAATTGAAGACCCTTCACTTACATAAGCATGGCTCACAGAAGATGATGTGTGGTCGTATGTTGCTTTCTCACCATGTCTTTTTGAATAGCCCAGTTTTTCACCCTTGGTCTAAATGCAAGCAACGCATGGACCATAAAGAGATTTCAGCGCAAGACGAATTGCCGCTTGAACCGTAATTTTTTTTCTAACAGCAAGCTTTCGTTCGCGCCGCCAGACCGCATTATTTTCAGAGCTATGCATGCCTACTTGACGCAGATTTGTCACTGCTCAAGATTACGCATTTAGCGCCATGTCTCTCATTGACAGTCACGCTGAACTGCGCAACAGAGCCACCACTTACAAGATTTCAGAGGACACTTTCGAGAGCCTTCAAAGGGAAGGAATTGAGTCATTGGCCAATTTGGCCTTTGCCCTGGGATCCAACCCAGGCGTCATTCAGGAAGATGACTTTCAAAAATTCATCACAACCTTGAGCGCGACAGACCCTCAAGAAATCCTGGCTTTGCGGAGGCTTACATTCGAAGCCCAAACCATGTTAATTTCCTCACTCAAGCAGGAAGTTTCCAGGCCCTCCGCGTCCTCGTCAGAAACCAAGCATATGTCGCCGTTGGAACGACAAAGCCGAATCGACGCTTTGAGGGCCAAGACAGCTGGCGTCACCATCAAAGGTGAGTGTGAACCCAGTCATGGCTTGATTGATGCATGCCTTTCTATGATTGACCAGCGATGTCTCAGGCACATTCCTTTCCACAGATGCCTCAGCCGAGACTCAGAAGCCTCCGCCCAGGCATCCGGCCGCGATCGGCAGATTTTGCGACTCGAGGACAACCGCCTGGAAGTCTCCGCCGAATCGACCCGCAATGCAGATACCAGTGACGGCCTCAGAATTTCTTTCTGCCTTTTTCGCAGATCAGCAGCCTTGGAAATTGCCAATGTGGTTAGTTTCAATATCAGTCGACTTTGGGACCAACATCTTCTCAGCTTTCTTACCAGGTCTGTTCCATCCAACCAGTTTCTATTGCTCAAATACACACGGCCGACAAAGAATTCTGGAGGCTTCTTTCTGAGGAAGCCGGCGCATCCTTTTGCCCAGATTTGGAGGGGAACAGGCCCTTAGATGACCTGCTCCCATCTCTTATGCATGCCCCTCAGGTCGGCACCTGGCTCCTTCCTCGACATGCAATGTTTACTGGCAAAGGATATTCAGCCGGCAAGACTAGTGGCAAGGGTTCCAAGGGAGACAAGGGCAACCGTCCTCGCCACGCCTCTCAGCCTTACTGGGGCGGGAAATCCAATAAGCCCCCAGGCAAGTCCAAGGGAAAGGGAAAGTCCCCGTCACTTCCTCGAAATTTTCAGAACAAAGGTTTCACCGGACGCACGCCTCAAGGACTGTCAGTGTGCTTCGACTACAACCTTGCACATGGATGCACATGTCCAGGTGACTGTCCGCGCGGCGCTCATGTGTGCATCAAATGTTTCGGTCGCCACTCCCTCATCAATTGCACCAGCCGCTGAACTTCAGGCATGGACCTTAGCTTTCCGAATCCCGCTGATTTCGAGCCGCTTTCGGCCCCCCAGTTTTCATTACCTGACCCGCTACCATTTTCAGCTTTCGTCTGCGTAGAAGTATTTTCCGGTACTTGTCGCCTATCCAGAACCCTTGCAGCTCATGGATTTCAATGCCTTGCAGTGGACAACATGCGGGCGCCAAGTTTCCATACATGGCTTCTTGACCTTCGCGATCCACAATACCAGAATTTGCTCTTATCCGTATTGTACAAACGTATTCCCAATTTTATTTGGTTTGCACCACCTTGCGGCACCTCGTCCCGAGCCAGATCAATCCCCGTTGACCCGTCCTCAGGTCTACCGCAACCTCGCCCTCTTCGATCCTCGGCTTGGCCAGACGGACTGCCGTCCTTGCGCCCGCCAGAGGCCATCAGAGTCTAAAATGCCAACGCGTTGTACCAGCTGGTGGGCCGCGCCTTGCAATTGTGCGGTGACCGCGTCCCTTTCGTGGTGGAGCAACCTCTCAACAGTTTGACCTGGGAGACCACTTGGTTCAGTGATTTTGTTTCTCAATACGGAATTCAGGAAACCCACATGTGTATGTTCGAGGGGCTCCGTTTAAAGAAGACTGGTCTATTGGCAAATCACGACTCTGCGAATTTCCGCGAGGCAGCTTACCCGCTCAATTTTTGCCGGCAAATTGCCCTGCACGTCAGCGCATTGGCTGAAGCAGCCGGCTACATCCCCCTTGACCCTCAGATTGCGCTCCCCTCTTGTGGTAAACCTTGGAAAGAGGTTCGCCGTCTCATGATGGCCAGTGTCGGCGCCCAGTCCTCAGGTAACCGCCTGAATCATTTGCCACCGTCTTATCATGAGCGGTGGGGATCCGGCTTTTTTTTTAATAAGGAGCCAAGCTCCCCCGCAACCCGCGCACTGTCGACGGCCGATCCCTGGTTCTGGCGCCCTTCACCCCAGACGAGGTTCTCAATTCTATTTCCAGTTATTCACACCCTGCCGATGCAACTCCCGTCCTGCCTCAGTGGACCCAGGACGCTATTCATTTCCATGCTTCCCACAAAGATGACCAAATTTTGCGGCATTGGGCGCAAACATTGAAATCCGTGCTCCAACGTGCTCAGGAACTTGCACCTGCTGAAGCAGACCTGCAGAAGTGCATGGACCCAGCTGTCCTTCGGATCAACAAGCGCAAAAGGACCCTTTTGTTCCAAGAATTGCTCTCCGCTTGTCAACACTCCAATGACCAGCTGATTCCAGACCTTCAATTCGGTTTCCGTATGCAGGGCTGGCATCACGTCTCAGGATACTTCCCTGTTTCACACCAGCCCCCTTCTCTACATCCGGACTCTTTATCACTTTGTGCAGATGCATGTTGCAAGGCCTCCGTCGAGCGCGTATTACGCCAGGCGAACACCGACCACGACCTTGCAGCCCAGGTTATGAAAGCTACCCTTGAAGACATCCGATCAGGATCTCTCGGCCCCGGCATGCGCCCTGACCTTTTGCCGGTGGGATCACTGGTGTCGCCTAGATTTGGCGTCACCCAGAATTCCAAGGTGAGGCCGATAGACGACTGCACTTTTTCTTTGCTCAATTCTCTTCACGGCGCCCACGAGAAGCTGCAATTTCAGGATGTGATTTCCATTCTTTCCATTTGCAAATGCAGAATTACTTCCCATTTGGAAAAAGACCCGGAAGATCGTAAATGGACATACATTGCCGTTTACCATCCTGACCTGCAATCATGCCAGGTACACGAAATGTTTTCACTTCCCTTTGGCGCCTCTTCCAGTGTTTTCGCTTTCACACGTTTGGCGCTGGGATTGAATCGTGCAGGATGTATGATCTTCAAGTTCCTTTGGTCCAATTATCTTGATGATTACGGCGTTTTCTCAAATTCCGCTTTGCAGAAGGCCTGCGAGACAACCGTCAATGCATTCTTCCACGTTTTGGGGATTCGGACTAGCAGGTCCGACGAGAAGTGTGTCTCGTTCGCCGAGGTCTTTGACTGCCTGGGTATTACTTTCCTCTTGCACAAAACCCCTGGTGAATTGTTCATTCAGAACACTTCCAAACGCTGCACGGAACTATGCAAAATGATTACCGACATTCTTTCAGCAGATTCACTCTCCTTCAAGGAGAGTCAATCCCTACGCTCAAGACTCTTCTTCGCGGAACAACACCTTTTCGGGAGAATAGGGATGGCAACCCTCAAGTCTTTACGGGTATATGAAAGCGTGAACCTGTTGCAACCCATTCCGCAACACCTCCGCAGCATGCTGTCAGCCATGCGCCTGCGCTTGGCAGACCGTGCCGCTACTGCCCAGGAAGACTTGGCACGTGTTCACTGATGGAGCGCAGGAGGACAACACCTCCATTGGTGGGGTCCTCACTGATTCCCATGGAGCGCCGCAATCTTTGTTTTGCGCCGTGCTCCCAGAATCCGTTACGCGCCTGTGGCCCCAGCATCATGTTCTTCATTGTGAGCTTCTCCCGGTCTTATTCGCCCTTCTTGCTTGGGGCTCCACCTTGAAGAATTGCAATGTATTTTTCCACTTGGATTCCGAAGCTGCGCGTCATTGCCTTATCAAGGCTACATGCGCCCAGAAGCAGGCGCAAGAAATCATGAATGCTTTTATGATATTTGAATCACAAGCCGCGATTACTCCTTGGTTTTCCAGATTGTGCAGCGAGTCAAACCCCGCTGATGCCCCTAGCCGACTGGATTTTTCCACCAATTCTACGCAATGTCCACAAGTTGTCGTTTCAGATCATGCGCTCTCAGAGCTTTTGCACGCGGTTCATTCCTCTGAACCCCTGGCCTCCTAGTGATGACGGGGAGATACCTTCGGCCCCGGGGTTCCTTGAACAATGGGAATATTCAACCCCAGGTCCTCGTTACCTTTCGCTCGTTTCACTTGCCCCCCTTTTTGTTCTTCATCCTTTTTGATACCCAACCTCTTTTGGGTTTTCTTGTTACTCCTTTTCAGAGGGGCTTGAGAAGGACAGTGTCTCCCTGTCTGATTAGAGGACAACTCCCCGTGCTTTTGGTAGGTCAGCGAGAAAAAGATGCTTCGAGCGACTGCCTCGATTTCGCAACACTGTCATGTTGCCCTCGTGACCTATTTGTCTGGTTTTCGAACACGGTTCTAAACTCATGTACTGGTTTGCCTCTCCCCTGACAGTTGTGGCTTTTGGGAAACAGTTACTGATTCTTCATAGGTGTGGCTCGAGAACAAACGAATCACAGAATGAGAAATTAAGGTATGCTTCTGATAAGACGCTCCTTTAATTTCGCTTGGCGTTGAATCGGTTGTTTGTGATTAGTTTGGGCTCGAGCACACTCGGCTTTATTTGAGAAGCACTCACAACATGTGCTTCCCCTTCATGTGCAACAAACATTTTATTTATTTTTGACCCACCCATCCCACCCTTGAGCTGCAAATTGCCGCGCTTGGTTTTCAAGTTACGCCCGACGCCCGACACAGGTCGCCAGGTGTGTTTGTCACCCGGCTCTTTGTCGGCAGCGTCCGGCACCTGTGTTCCACAGGACTTCCGCACATTAGCCTTTATCGGCGATGTGCCCATGCCCATTTGCCATGTTGTGTCCCTGTCGCCATACTTGTCCGCCTGTCAGGTGCATCGTGAGGCCCCCGCTCTCACCGCTACGGATCGATGTATTTCAAATCTCCACTCGGAATGATCCGGGAAAGGAATATTCAATGGAATATTCAACCGAGAATATTCAACCCCCGGCCTGGGAATATTCAACCCCAGGTCCTCGTTACCTTTCGCTCGTTTCACTTGCCCCCCTTTTTGTTCTTCATCTTTTTTGATACCCAACCTCTTTTGGGTTTTCTTGTTACTCCTTTTCAGAGGGGCTTGAGAAGGACAGTGTCTCCCTGTCTGATTAGAGGACAACTCCCCGTGCTTTTGGTAGGTCAGCGAGAAAAAGATGCTTCGAGCGACTGCCTCGATTTCGCAACACTGTCATGTTGCCCTCGTGACCTATTTGTCTGGTTTTCGAACACGGTTCTAAACTCATGTACTGGTTTCCCTCTCCCCTGACAGTTGTGGCTTTTGGGAAACAGTTACTGATTCTTCATAGGTGTGGCTCGAGAACAAACGAATCACAGAATGAGAAATTAAGGTTCCATTGATTGCCATTTGGCTCAAGTCACAAGTGAGGTTCAAGATCTTATGTGAAGCTGCGTTCATACGTGATCGGCAATTGAGAGCGGAGAACACTTCGCTTGCGCTGCATTTGTCAGGACCACTGTTGTAACTATTATTCTTTCTCCCTTAGAACAGTTACACGGGTTCGGCTATAACGGTTTGACCGTATACACCTTTCTACGTGGTTGGTATTTACAGCTGGAGGGTTCGGTGGACAGCGTCCCACGGGACGTCACCTTGCCGTCTCTTGACATGTCATAAGCGCAAGCTGGTCCAACTTGCTGTTTAAATCACGCAGGGCCTCTTCAAGCCGCGCGTTCTTTTCAGCTGCTTCACGGAATTTCTGCTCAGCCTGGCGGAGACGGTCACGCCAGTCCCGTGCACCCATGGTAGTGCTTTTGGTCCAGAAATCTCTTTCTTTCTTCATGGAGTCTACTTCAGCAAGCAACTCATCATGGTTTTGGAGATTCAATAGTTCTTCCTTGGTGAGTCGCACACGGATGTTGCAGCGCCGGTTGTTCTTGTACCTGGCCTAGTGCAGTTTGCAAAGATGTTTTGGGCAGGCTCAAGAACACGGTTGAAGAGATAATAAAACACATACTACAATTATTGACTGAACTGTTATTCCAAGCTGCCGTCTCTTAGTTGCAGTTTTGACATTCACGGGGTCGGCCTGCAGCTTCTTGGTGTTCTTCATCTCCCCCAGCTCGCTCTGTATTATCACAACCATGGCACGCCCCCTTTGGCAACGGCGACGTGAAGTCAGGCGGCTGGAGCTTGACAAAGAAAGTAGCGAGAGTCCACCCCCTGCCCAGATCTTTTCAATGCTGGCCCATAAGAGTTTGTCAACGGTCGAAAGGTTCAACTACCGGCAAGTCAAGCTCTAGATCCCCAAAAAACAAAAAAGTCCAACTTGCGCAAAGTATTCAAGCACCACAAGAAAAAACTACCCATTCGGGCCTCGAAGAACCGTTCCATTTGGGCACTGGGCTCGGGCCCCAAAAAGTCATTCCATTCGGGCCCCGAAAAGATGGCTGGTGGACACAAATGTGTGACTCAACTTGAAGGACACTATTTGAAAGATGCGTTGCACAGGGCTGTAGTACATGGTCTCGTAGCTGGTCCCAACATCCTCCCTTTGCTTGGCCGCTTCCCAGAACAAATTCAGCCCGGGCTTGAAGCGGCAATCGATCGTGGAAGACAGCCATGCCCTTCTCCATTCCTGCGCTGGCAACTCAATGTATTTAGGGGCCAAGACAGCGACGGCGCCGGCCTCTCCTGGAACTTGTCTTGCTGCAAGTCCCTCGCTGTGGCCTTGCCGAGGATGTTGATTGAACCATAGCAGTCTGCGCCTCGCTGCGGTTACGCAGCTGGCACCGGGGGCCTCAAATAAAAAACACTGCGGATGATCCTTAATCTGAAAACTGCGGATGAGCCTTAATCTGAAAGCTCTGTGAAAAGTCGAATTTGATCCGCGTCAGCAACGCTTCCGTTTTTTTCCCCAGTCAATTGTGCTTCACTGTAGATTCACACGCTCCTTGCAGTCGCGGAGCGTCCCAGCAAATTAAACAGGAGCAGCTCTTGTCTTAATAACTGTGGCTCCACAGTTACTAGGCCTAGCGGATCAACCTAGCTGCCGTGAGCACCGCCCTCATTGCCTCCCTCAGGACAGGAACCGACATGGCGTTGCCCACCGTTTTGCCTCTCTTGGCGCGGGACACACTTTTCAACCAGCGGACGTTGTGGAATCCCTGCAAAGCCGCCAGCTCCTTGAGGCTGAGACAGCGACTTTCCTTAGCGCAGGCTGTAAGCGGGCTGCGGGCTGCGCAACTCGCCACACTTGATTATTTGCACTCGCTAAATCTGGTTTGGGCAAGAATCGTTGTCGAGCCAGAAGTTGTCGCCGGAGGCTCGTGCACATGTGATTGTGGGAACATAGCCGAGGTGACCTGCCGGAAGTTTTGCCCGGCTCCTGCGTCGATGATGTCCCTGTCCAGATTCCAAACACCCTTCGCCTTGAGCTTCTTCCTTCCTGCCAAAATGTTGTTCCGCTTGGTTTTGCAAAGCTTCTTGATGTCCACCTTGGGAAGCCCCTTCTCCAAGAAGTCGTCCAGGCAAGCGAACTTGCTTTCAGGCAGCGAGTGGACCATATTTGGTTTTCTGGTTTTCACACCCTTGCGCGTGGACCTCCTGGCGCCCATGATGTAGATCCTCTTCCGGTTCTGCGGAAGCCCGAAACTGCGGCTGTTCACCATTCGCCAGCAGCATAGGCCCGCTTCTGCGACCCAGGAAGCCGACATTCCTTGAGCTGCTGCAGAAGTTTGTTGAAGTGCTTCCTGTGCTTCTTATCCGTCACATTCTCCAGCACGAATCCACGCGGTTGCATGCGGCAGATGTAGTCCACCACAGCCTTTGATAAATCACGTTGGTCGCATTTCCCCTGCCCGACGCCCGCCGTACCTTGGAAGGAGCAGACTAAGCAAAGAGCTATGTGCAAAAAAACAGAAAGTAACCCAAACTCGGTTGAAAACAGCTACTTGTTCTGGCAGTCTGCGTACAAGTCACACTTCTCGCAAACATTTCCAAGAGCATATCCAAGACGCAATGTGACTCCACTTCTCCACGCGAGGAGGCTTCTTGATGCCAGCTTCAAGGATGTCTTCCCCATGCTTCACGGACTTTCTGCGGCAACGCAGCAAGTCAGCTGAAGAAGCAACTGGAGGAAAGCTGGCTGCGGGGCGAAGCGTGAAACGGCTTGACGGGCAGACAGAACACATGAGCGCACCAGACAACAGACAACAAGACGTAGTAGTCTTGGTTTGGGGCTTAATTGCACATACCCCCCAAAACAAATAGCAGGTCAGCCCGATTTTGAGCCGCAGTGCCAGTACCCCCTGGCACTGCAAGTTCTGACGCATCAGAACTCGCAGTGCCAGGGTTACCCCCCCGAGTCCCGAGTGCCAGAGGGTTCGGAGCCCCCCGGCACTTGGGGCTTGAAAATGGGGGGTAACCCCCGGCGCTGCAAGTTCTGATGCATCAGAACTCGCAGTGCCAGGGTTACCCCCCCGAGACCCGAGTGCCAGAGGGTTCGGAACCCCCCGGCACTCGGGCTTAGACTCAAAAATCTAGTGCATCAAAACTCGCAGGGGCCCAAAATCTAGTGCATCAGAACTCGCAGGGGCCCAAAATCTAGTGCATCAGAACTCGCAGGGGCCCACAATTCTCGTCAGAATTGTTCATTTGGCAGACACAGGGAGCAACACCAAAAACCAGGCTTGCGTGGCAGAAAGCGCTCAAACAAAACTCCCACAAAATGGAGGATTTTTTTGGCTGACCGGACCCGCGCATCAGCCGGGACAAGGTTCCCCCCACCCCCCCACGGCTTTGTACACTGTTTAACTCCCAGCGCTTCAAGAAGCGCTTTCCGTCATCAGACAGCGAGCCATCGCATAGACGTGTTTCTCTCTGTTATGACGCGAGGCAGTGGCAGCCCTTTTCCCCAGTCTGCAGATTCTGTGCAGCGACCAATGCTCGTCATTGGCGGCTGTGACCCAGGCAGAATCGCTCTATTGCCCCAAGAGCTCCCCACTGTACAAATGTATGGGCGTTGAACATCTTTGTGGATGTCAGCACGGACTTTTCCTGCACAAGTCCTACACTCACATAGTTCTTCTTGGTCTTGGCAGCTTTGGCTGCGTTCACCCAGGTGGCAGCCTTGTCCTCAGTTCTGTTACCAGGGGCGCGCCGCTCCAAACAAGGCAAACGGGACACGGACAGGACGACAAGTGTGCCACAGCCAGCCAAGGCCCGCACGTACACTTTCCAGTTGAGCTCTTGCATGCGTGTTTGTGCCAAGACAGCGAATCGCGGATGACGTTTGCGAAATGATGGCGTAATGAGCACATGTCTTCGGGTGCCCTTGGCTGGCCCTTTGTATTTAACCCAAGGCCCAAACCCGGTCTTGATCGCAGCTTGGCTTACGATAAGACCACCAGAGAGTCGCATTAGCCATGAAGCTCGAGAGCCAGGTTTTGCGACATTGTTCACCACAACGCCTTCAGCCAAGAGATAATCATTGACCACCAGGGCACCCAAAGAGTGGAGTTTCTGGTGCAAGTCAGTAGAGTCTGCCTCCTCTTTCGCGAGCAATCGCCTAAGAAAACTTGCAAGAACAAAGGCGCAAAAGCAAATTCAAACGCCAAGGCGCATATTGGCCAGAGCTGGAAGTTCAGGCTGACTCCGCCTGCGTTTCCGCAGCGAGCTTTCGAGCTGAGCTTGGTGGTCAGCTTTCCTCCTACGCTCCAAGCATTGGCTGTGCTCTGCTGGACGAAGCTGCTCTTGCCGCAGCAGCAGGTCGTCTTGCTGAGCTTGAAAGCGCCGTCTTTTCTTCAGCTCCGACAACTTTTTGGTCGCTTCCTCGTGCTTGGTGGAAATTGCATTTCCAGCTGCCTTGCGGGAACTTTTGCTCAGCCGCAGCATGTCCCGAGGGGCATCGTTCAGCTTTAAGCATCGCTTCACACTCTTCCGGCGTCGAGCTATCCACGCGGCTTCCGAAACAGGATTTCTTGTTCGTGCCTTGGCCGGCAAGGTGTGCAAAGCGAACTCCGGCAAGTTAAAAAAAGCTATGTGCCGCCAAGCGTCCTGCCGGCTTGCTTCTAGTCGAAGACCGGAAACAAACTTAGGTTTGCGAGCGGACCCAGATGATCTTTCAGAGCCGAAGCCTTCCTGCCAAATCTTTTGGGCAAGCATAGCAACTGCACCACGAAGACTGTTCTTGTCCCACTGGCGAAGCCGCCTCTCGAACGCCTTGAAGTAAGGGCCTAAGAAAGCCCTGTCGCGTGCAGTGTGGTACTTGATATCTGCAAAGTCACGCTCGCTCTGCGCAGTTCCAGCCGCCGATGCCAGCAAGACACGGGCAAGTGTTTTAGACATGTCCGGGCAGCGGCCGCTGAAACTTGACTCTGCCAAGGTCCAGGCTTGCAAATCACCCAACTCTTCCGACTTGGACAGTTGTTTTCCTGGGCAGAGCATTGGAAAGCGACAAGCAAAGCAGGACAAGCAATATGCACCGTTAAACAAACTCAGAACCGGTCGGTGGCGTTGGGCAGTAGGCTTTAAGTCTTGGAACTGTTCATAGAGCTGCTTAGAGTTCGCGTCGAACATCTGGGAGAGCCGCAGAAGACAGCGCTGCGTTTCCGCAGCGCTCTTTTGGGGGCCGCTGAGCGAAAAGGCTGACAAGTTGTGGATCAGTTCAAAATCAGGAAACTCTGTCTTGATGGTCTGCGAGACAAGGGCGAGCCATGCAGCCATCCTTGCAAAGCACCTGTTGAAAACGATCGGCAAAACGCTGCCTCCCACACTCCTGTGCCCAGCGCCCAGTTGAATCAAACGAGGTCTTTCCAGCCACTTCAGCACCTGGCAGTCAGATCAAGTCTTTGAAGCTCTGAAAACTTATCACGGGCTTCGCGACTCAGTGCTGTCTAGAAGCGTGCTGTGTGTAACCACTGGAGGTGGCTGTTTTCTGCACGAAGAGCACATGCAGCCTTTGAGCAAAGGTTGTCAAGCAGGTTTGCGCTGCACTCATGTCCATCTGGCTCTTGTCAAATCTGCGTAAAATTCTGATCTCCTCATCAGCAGCGTCAGCCATCATAGCCATTTGCAGGTACACCTCTGTGGATATAGACTCCAGGAACTTCTTGGCAACCCTTCGGGGTTTCGCGTTGGTCTTTACTCGCAATATCCTTAGATTTGCAACACAGTTTTTCTTTGAAATGGCGACATACTCAAGCAAGCCTGATGCCTACTAAGTCTCTCGTGAGCTGTGGCCAAGAACGCATCCGCAAGAAGGATAAATCGCCCCATCGGCTTCTGCAGAGAAGAATGACGATGCTTGGCCGACTGCAAGTCTCTCATGCCACTGTGACGCAGAAATTCGGCGTCCATGTGCCGAACCTTAGCGCGACGAGACACTATGGCCACACTTGCGGCATGTGTGTTAAAACATGTCCACTTTTGAGCCTAGCAACATGCTTCGCAAACATCACCTTCAAATCTGGCGAATGCCAAATCAGCGCAGTCATAGACTCCTTTCCAGATATGACTTGCTGCATGTGTTCCTGAAGCGTCTCGTCAAGATGCCATCTCTTTGTAAACCTTAGCCAGCAAGGCAGCTGTCTGTTAGTTGTCCGTTCCGCGCAGGGTTGTTTACTGGGAATGCAACACGTGAGGACTGCGCTGAGTTGCCGTTGGACAGCATGCGCGCTGTCGCGCAGTCGAATCTTCATAGCTGGAAAAGTCTCGGCAGGAAAGTGGTCCCGAAGTGAGAGTAAACGGCCGGCTCTCAGTTCATCAGCGGCCGCATCCGAAGCAAACATTTCCTCAGCAGCGTCAGCGTCAGGGAGAAGCATTTTGTTTTGAAACATGGAGCAAGCAAAGCTTTGCCGCCTAGGTTCCACCCTTCTGCGAAAATGCTGCCAAGCCTTTTTGTAAAATGTCGGCGCCTTCCCGCACCACCCAGACGGAGGTTTTCTTCTAGCCTGAAACATAGTTTTTGCAACTCGCAGCGTTGTCCTGGCAAGCCTTCGGGCGCCGCAAATTTGGCCGTGGAAGAGCCCCAAGAGGCCTTGATGCAGTTCAAGTTGACCGCGCTGCGGTTTCGCAGCGCGGTTTGACACACAGGCAAATCTGACAGAAAGCATCGGCCCTTGCGCATCTTGCGAAATCAGAGCTACCTGGCACTTCCCAAGTTTCTTCCGCTCCATGTCCAACATAGCCTCATTCAAGCACCATGAAATCTTCTTTTCCTTGTAGCGGCCAAGAGGAGATTTTCGAAGCGATTCTCCTTTCAAGCGGCGCTCCACAACACCCAGAAAGGTGTCCATTGACGGGGTGCCTGGCAGATTTGGGCTGCAGCCAAGCGCTGTCGCTCGTCGGAACCGATGCAGTACTCCACGCTCATGTTGTTTCAAGTGCGTTGTTCGCAATCCTTCCACTGAGCGGCTGAAGCACTTGCAGTACCGGCACTGCACGTTCGACTCAGTCAGTTTTGCCCACTTGAACAGTCTTCCCCACTTAATCACGCATTTGGAAGAAGGCATGGCGCCATCCGAACTGCGTTGCCGCAGTCGGTGCAGCAGCTGCCGTACAACTTGAGCATGTTTCGACAGGCGTGATCAACGATTAACGATGCCGCAACATGAACTGTGCCACGACAGAAACACTCAGGCAAAACGGACGAGCCCTTTTTACCTCTGCGGGACTGTGTGCTTGAAGTGCGACCGCTTCCGAAGCCGTCAGCTGTACAAAGGCTTCGGAAGCAATGATTCAAAAAACTGACTGCGGCGACGCAGTTCAGTTTTTGACCTTTTTGAGGCCCAGGAACCATTCCTTTACGTCAGCCAGCTGCTGCTTTGCGCATGGATCATCAGTCCACCGCTCAATGCCGTCGTTGAAGGTGACTTTAAGCCATTGTCCCCGGTAGTTGTACCAGCGTTGGCCCTTGGGGAATTTTGGCGCCCGTGGCAGCCGGCGGAACTGCGCGCCAATATATCCAGCAGCGACCCATTGTGTATAGGTGTAGGTGCCGCTGGAATGCATCCTGTGCACCGGCGCGAGTCTCTTTGTCGCTTTCTGGCTTCCCCGAGTTCTGAAGGGCAGCCCAATCATTCGGGATCTCTTGAATCTGGTTCTCACGCGCGACCGCGTCTTCTGTTGTCGAGTCCCGGATAGCCCCGCCGCAATTCCACCATCCGGGTCAGGCATGTTGTCATAGATGCCTGTCGCAATGACATAGGCCGTCTCCGCTGCTGTAATTTGTGCCACTCATCTTGGTCCTGGTGCACGGAGGAGGAGGCCTCGTTTTTCTGTGACATTTTGTCATCCGGCTCCGCCTCATCATCCTCATCTGAGATTCCGCTCAGCTCAGAGTCAGAATCAGGGTTATTGACACGGTGCAGGGTCATTGTCAGGTGTTCCGCGCGCTGGAGTTGTTGCTGCAGCCCGTCGTCATCCTCCTGCATGTGGTCAGATTCAGAGACTGATGGTGTTGGGGGCCCTCGCATGGAGGCTCATCAGCCGGCGACGTTGGCGAACAGTTGAACCAGGCCGGAACTTCTTCTTGCTCCTTGCCCATGTCAGTGTCAAGCTGCGTCGCCGCAGCTGATTTTGGCATGGGCAAAAACGGAGTTGGGCTTGCCGGCTCCTGCTTGCACTCCTCCACCGGCAGCTGGGTGACAGTGGGCTCCTCCGGCTGCAGAGTTGGAGTTTCCTGCTCCATGCTCGGCACCACAGTTAGCCGGCGCAAGGCTGCTTGGGGATCTAACTGGTGACCCGCCTCGCGGGCTGCGTGAGTGATCCAAGGACTGGCAAGCGGTGAACGCAGCAGCGACATCCTGCGCATAGACTCAACTTGAACAGTCTCTGCCCCATGGCGCGTGTTTTGGAACTCCTCGATGGGGTCCAGCGCCGAATCCAGATTGTGGTACACCTGCCTCATCAGGATCTCAACAGCTACCACCATCTGCAACTCTTCCTTTAGGTGTTCCGTTCCATTTGCGCTTTCAATGCCTCGATCATGGCGCGCAACGCAGGTGACTGTTCCATCATGGCTCCCCTAAAAAAAGGCCAGTTTGGACCAGAGCGCTGCAAAGTAAATTGCACAATTGCATGTCAAATTGACAAATATTGCCCCAGGTGCTCTTTTTCTTGCCTGCAAACAAGCATGCGGCAGCAAACACATCGTTTCTCAGGCTGCAGCAGCCCCTCAAGCTCAGCCCAAACACTCACTGTGTTGCCGCAGTGTGTTCGTATATGAACTCTCGAAGCACCGGCTGCAAGTCCTGTGTCAGGACATGGACTGGCCAGAGTGTGGCCAGAAAGACACACTCTGCGTCGTGGCCAGCGGCAAGACCGCCCCACACATCCAGGGCCTCGCTCACCTGCAACATTTGGTCATGGAGAGTGCAAGCTTAACCTTGTTCAGCTTCCCCTTCATCGGCCGTCATCAAACATCCACAAGCCGTCCTTGTAGCGCACATCAGTCACCGGTGTCTTGTGGCGGAAGAAGTGTTCAAGCGCAGCGCATGTGGCGCAGCACTTGCTGATGATCTTGGAGTTCACCCGGTTGTCTTTGTACAGAGGGCCCAGAGTCTCGCAGACCTTGATGAGCATCGAGAAAGGGATCTTGTCTGGTTGCCCGCAAGTGATTCGTTGGATGTCTTCCGCCAACTTGTGTAGGCAATCCCCCCGCACAATGCCAGGTGAGCCCTCCTCCAGTACCTGGATGCCATGGCTTCGCCAGCTTTGGTTACAAAGCTGGACATTTCAACGAGTTGAGCCCGAACCGAAGCTGAGCCAGTTGAACCGAATGGGCGGGCGGCGGGCGAAAACTCAATGAGCCGCACGCAACGCTGGCAGCAAAACAGACACGCTTTTCCTTGTGCTTTGCAAAACTCAGGAGTTGCCAAACTTCTCAGGCAAAGCAAAAACCTAAGTTGAGCCGGGCTCTCAGGGGAAAGGCTGCGTTTCCGCAGCCTTTTCTAGATGCAAGTTCAGTCAGAGTTCAAGGGTAAACAGACAAGCTCACGCAAAGTCAAACAAGCATCGTCCAACAGCATCTCCAATGGTGTAAGAGGTCCGTCAATGTCGGCCAGTTCGTTCAAGAAGTGCAGAACCTGGGTCGACTCTTCCACAAAGGCCCGCTCTTCAGCAGTGACGCGTGGAAGTTGCGTTGGTCCTGGAGAGCCTGGAGAGCACAAATCCCGCACAAGAGGCTCCCTGGCCATATCATCAGAAGGCAATGGCGAAATCAGCGCGCGCTCCATACCAGCAAGAACGACTGCGAAAGGAAACATCGCGGCTCTTCGCCCAGTTCTTTCCATGATCAACCGCAGGACCCGGCTGCATTTCCTGACAATAATCTCGTCAATCTTCATTTCAATGACATGCAGCGCCACGCAATGCGCGAGCTCGTCAGCGTCAACCCCGTAAATGTCCATGGCAGCACGTGCGCCAAGTTTCACTACCAGCTGACATAGCAAAAACAACTCTCTGAGCCACCGGACTTGACTCCACGCACTTGGCTCCTTGCAACTTGCAATGGCTCTCATGACTCCTTGCAATGACTCCTTGCAATGACTCCTTGCAATGACTCCTTGCCATGACTCCTTGCAATGACTCCTTGCAATGACTCCTTGCCATGACTCCTTGCAATGACTCCTTGCACTGACTCCTTGCAATGACTCCTTGCAATGACTCCTTGCAATGACTCCTTGCAATGACTCGTTGCAATGACTTTCATGATGATGATTCCTTGCAATGACTCCTTGCAATGACTTTCATGATGCTGATTCCTTGCAATGACACCTTGTAATGACTCTCATGAGAATAACTCAAGTGAACCCAGCGGAAGAACCCTTCGCCATGCTTTCGGGAACAAGAAAATCGATGCTAGCGCTTCCTTCAAACACAGTCACACTGTACGCAATGTGGGCAAGGGTCTGCCCACAACAAATAGCGGCAATTGGACACTCTCATTGTGACAATCCGTGTATTGACTGTCGCTGGCAGGTTTGCGTAGCGTCAATTCAACAAACAGCCAACATTTGAGATGTCAGAAGGTTAGTTTCCACAAAAAACATGGGCTTAGCAGTTGTGTAAACAAAAAAACACGTTTTCCTTTGGAATGCTCAAACATGTCCAACTTCAGTGCTGACTGCAAGGAAGTTGGAATGAACGAGGTGGATTCAAGGCACAAGGCAAAAGGAAGAGCACGCGAGGCGGGAAAGGCGACATGTTGAAGTTGAAGGGTGCAAGGGCCTGGATGGGATGTGCGAGGTGCGTCCATGGAGCGCGCGGGCGTGCGGGACATATGGCACGTGCGGGATGTGCAGACTCGGGGGACGTGGCTGTTGCAGTCTGTTTTTCTCGAGACGCCCACTTAAAAACGTATCAAACACGGCTGTACTTGGCGTTATGTTGACGTCCGTGGCTTGTTTGCCGCTGTTTGTTTTACTGCTGTCTGTTTTGGTGCCATGTTGCTGCTTCATGCTTTTACTCTGACCACTTCTTTGGGTCCAGTACCAACAAGGTTGGCATCAACATTTGTTTCAACAGCGGAGGCGAAGTGTCTATGCGGATTCTGCTTTCGGATTTGGGAACACATCCGCAAAACTGAACACTTAACGAACTAGTCTTTTATTTTTCTCCCATTCTTTCCAGAGCCGCATCTTCGACTCTCGTGCTTGGCCGGTGTCTTCAGAGCAAGTTGGTCTGACTGAGTTGCCATTAAACGCGAAGTGCAGCATTTTGCATCGTGTAAGTGTGTGGATATTGTCGCCATGGGCAAGAAGGAGACGCGAGTGGCAAAGACGGGCTTGGTCACTTTGGGATTTGCCAAAGCAACCGGCCAACAAGAAGCAGCGGGTCAGTGGTTTCCAGGTTCCTCAGGTCCAATCGAGGGATTTCATGGATGCCTCGCGATCGATTTTGGCCAGGAGGATGAGAAGCGCAAAGCCAAGGCCAAGGCCAAAATGGCCAGCGCCAGCCCCAGGTTCTCGTGGAGCATGCGGTGGCTCCGGTTGGTGAAGGGACAATCAATTGTGACTGGTCCCATTCCAACTTTGTTTTAAGCATGCTGCTCCCTCAAAGATCGCAGATGGATCTCCAACCTGTGAAAGTACCCTTTTGGTTTCCTTCCACTCACAAGAGGAACCTGAGGAAAGGAAGGATGGATTTTAAATTTCAGTGGACTCTTTCCGTGGCCCGATTTTTTTTTCCGTGTTCGATCCTCGCTCGCGTTAGACTTGCGAGTCAGCCGCTACATGCGGTTGGTTTTGAACCAAGGCAAGAAGGAGGCTAACGCTGATCAAATTGACAAGGCGCGGGCAACAAGTCTCCGTGCGCGTGACGTGTCCCAGTTTTCCACAAGTGATGCAGGGTTGCTTGACGAAAGGTCGCCTTTCGGACCAAGTTTCACCACCCTGTGAGGGTTCCAAGGCGATAGGCGATCGGCAGACGCAAGGCCGCCAGCATCGCCGTTCTCCTCTTGTCAGTTTCTTCTTTCCCCCAATGTTAACCCCGGAGTAGTAAACCCCTGATTTATAGGGGGTGTCCCCTTTTAGTGGGGATTCAGACCACTTTTGGAGGGAACCCCCCCCGAATTGGACGGGTTCTACTTAGATCCTGCGTCACCAACGAGCTCGAAGTCCGGTGGATCTCTCACGCAGGTTAAGAAGGATGCCATGCTGAAGGGCAACCTCAAGAGATCTGCGGTGCAACCGCCAGTTGGTTCAGTCAGGTTTTTCTTTTCTCTTTTTTTTTTTAATTAGACAGCACAGTTTTTTTTTGATCCTTTTCAAATTAGCTCGGTTGAGATATCGATATCTTTATTTTTTGTTTCTTTTCGTATTGGCGCCCTCTTCTTGTGGAGCGACGTTGAAAGGGCAGAAGCGAGGTCCGGAAGTTTTGTTAGGTGCTGGAGACGGCGGTGGTCACCGGCGTGCTGGCGTCCCAGCCACAGGCCATGGACGTGAAGATCGAGCAGTTCTCTATGGGCGTGTACGGGAAGGAGTTCATCAAGGACATTTTTTTTGAGGTTTTTTTGGGGGGTGAGGGGGGGGTGAGGGGGGGGTGGGCAAACAGAGAGGCCACTTAAAAAAAAGGACACTTCAGCGATGTTCAAAGAGGTTCGGTGTGTAGCAGTTTGGGGGTTTTGGGGAGTTCTGGGTGAGGTTTCTGGGTTTTTCGGGGTCTTGCGTGAGTTCGAGTTTGAAGCACGGAGCGAAAGGGTCTGGTCAGGTGCCCAAAGACTCTCTGGGGGCATTGGGTGAGGCCGAGGTGGTTTGTGTTTCATGGGAACATGCCGAGCGGTAGGGAGAAAGGCTTAGCCCATGTTGTTGATTCATTTTGGTAGGGAGGAAAGAGTGCCACTGGCAAATTGTGACATATATACAAGCCAATATATATATATATATACATAGATATGTAGAGTTTGGGAATTGCCGTGGGTTACTGTCGCTTCATCAACAAGTTGTTTTTGCTTCATTCCATGCTTCAAGCACTGTTGATGATGAGTCCCGAGCATTGCTTTTTCCCACCTTGCATCACAGACCAGAGGAACATGCAAAGGAACTATCCAGCATGTGCGGGAGAGCCACCGTGTGATTTGCAGAATTTGCAGAATGTGGTTCCACATTTTGCAGCGTACATCCATGCACAATCACTTTCATATACATATCACATGAACATATGCACCGACAAGTGTATGCAAATGCGCATAAGCAACACTCGCTCCTTTCCGGCCCATTCTGGGCATCGGACTCTGAAGGACACAAAGCTGGAGCTCAACTTCGGCCGACGGTATGGCTTGATCGGCATGACTTTCGGCACAACAACATGCTTTTTGCATATGTACATATACATATCTATCTCTCTCTCTCTCTATATATATATGCTATGTAGCAAAGCCATAGACATGTCTTGGGTAGGGACGGTTGCAGAAGGAACACCGAAAGGCAACCTGGCGTTTTCGGAATGTGTGGAGTTTTGATAAAGGTCGTATGCCAGAGCCACGAGCAAGGGTGACTGTTTCGGCGAGACGTGCGCAAAGGTGGACACCCTGTGAGCTTTTGTTGGATCCGTTGAGTGCAAATGCTTGGCAACCCAGCACTTTTTTGGGTGGTGATCAGAGCGATCGCACAGGTGTTGCACACTTCTCCAGCTGCGCATTGGCTCAAAATGGAGGTTTGAAATGTTCGAGGGACATTTCAGCTGAGTCCTCAGACCTTCACAAGGGCACAGGAGACTTGAGCAAGATGCAAGGCGGGAAGACTTGTACCTGGCTATGATGTTCTATTGGAACATCCTGAAAATGATCAATCACCATAACTGGCCACATCAATGATATCCAGGAAAGGGGTCCAAGTCCAAACTTGTGTTGTGAGATTTTGGCTCCTGAAAGTCTCATTGTTCTACCAAAGGTCAAAGACCAGCCTAGCGCTGCTCAATGAAGATAAACCATATCCAGCTGAGGCCAAGTGTTTTTTCTGACTTCTTTTGATTCAAGGTTTCTTTTCCAGGACCGGAGTAACTATGTCGACCACAATTCGTTGAGTTCCTTTAGATGTCTTTTGGAAGACGAGCCAAAAGTTGGTCTTTTAGTATGATTGCACCCAGGGAAGGAGTTTGCCAATGGACATGACCTTGCTTTTGATTGGATTGGCAGCTGATGTCTCAGGTTTCGTTTAGGGACTTCCAAAACGAATTGGATTCAACCTTGAAGCTGTTTGGCTCACCCCCTCCGCTCTTGGCAACTTTCGATTGGCAGCATCCCCGACAAAAGACCGCAGGCGTGACTTGCCACCTTTCAGGTCCGAAGAAGAGATGCAAGTTCCATAGCTTTTGACCTGGCCAAAGTCTCGCCGGAAAATGCAAGGATCTCTTTGTTAAGCCGATTCAATGGCCCAGGAACGGATCCGGCAAGTCGACCATGCTGGCAGCTATCGCAGCGCGCGAGATCCCGATTCCAGATCACATTGCGTCTTGGCCATTCCCTACATATCGCACCAGCAAGAATAGGAACACACAGCCACACACTCTTGGGATCCCAATTTGCATTTTAGGTCCTCAAGATAAACACACACAAGCCACAAGAGTCAAAACCCAAACATTGTAGGCCAAATTGGTTCCCTCATTCCCCTCATTCCCTCATTCCCTCACTCCTTCATTCCACACACAGACCGAGACCTCACTTTGGTGGCTGAGGACATTTGGTTCCTGGACAGCGAGGCCAAGCCCGAGGAGACCACGGCCATCCAGGCGGTGGTGAACGTGGTGGCGGACGAGCACAAGCGCCTAGAGGACTTGAAGAAAAGTCGGCGCGGTGGGGTTGGGTGGGGGTGGTTGGGTGGGGGTGGGGTGGTTGGGGGGCGGGGTTGGGGAGGTGGGGTGGTTGGGGGGCGGGGTTGGGGGGGTGGGGTGGTTGCGGGGGGGGGGGGTTGGGAGGAAGGGGGGGTGGTTGGGAAGATTGCACCAAATGTGGCGCGCGCGTGCGTGGCGTGTAAGAAACGAGATCTCTTTAAATGAAAGAGATCAATTTAGTGAATGAAGCACAAACGCATCCTCTGTTTTGTTTCGATGCAAGAAGTGTACATCTGCATGTTTTCTTTTTTCCGTTGCTTATGATAGTTAACGTTTCCTAATTTTTGCGAGATACATCAGTGGCGTAGCATCACGCTTTGTAACAAAATCAATCTAGTAGAAAAGAATAACCGACATGGAATGGAGCGAAATGAAAAGGAAACAGTCACGATAGAAACGTCATGGAACAAACAATATTTGGAACACATGAAAGCTAATGGAAGCACAATTGCAAATGTAATAACAAGAAATAGCAATGGAAACAAGGCACGGCAAGGAATTGGAAAGAAGTGGAAAGGACGTGAAAAAGAGATGAGTGGACATTGCGAAACGAGCACTTTCTCGGCCCGGCCTGGCCTTGGGCACTTCTAGCTAGGAATGGAAAGCAATGGAAAGCAATGGAAAGCAATGGAAAGGAAGGGATGGACAGGAATGGACAGGAATGGACAAGACAGGGAGAGAAAGTAACAGAAATGGACAGGAGAGGAAATAGGAAGGAAATATAAGCAAAGGAATATAATATAAATTTAATCAAAATAAATATGGAAAGGAATGAAACAAATATGGAACGGAAAGGACATGAAACTGAATCTCAAAGAAATCACGCCGCTTCAAAATTATTGACATGGACAATTGCGAAAGGAGCACATTTTCGGCCCGGGCTGGTCTTGGGCACTTCTAGCTAGGAATGGAAAGGAATGAAAATGAGTGGAAAGAAAGATGGACAGGATTGAGCCGGATATGAAAGGAACGCAAAGGACATGAAAAAGGAATTTCAAACAAATGAAATTGACACCTGCTGCTTCACCATTATTGCGAAACGGGCACTTTTTCGGCCCGGGCTGGCCCTGGGCACTTCTTCTAGCTAAGAATGAAAGGGAATGGAAAGGAGTGGAAAGGAATAGAAATAAAGGGAAAGAGAAGCAAAGAAATGGAAAGAAATAGCAAGAAAGTGCAAAGAACATGGAAACATGGAACCGATCATTTTTTCCCTTTTTGTTTTTTAAGGAAATAAATAAACAAATAAACGGGAATGGAAAGGAAAGAGAAGGGAGGAAAGTCGTTGAAAAGGAAATGGAAACAAATAGAGAAATGGAAACAAATAGAGAAACGGAATAGACAAGAAACGGAGATGGAAAAGTGCCCAAGGCCAGCCCGGGCCAAATGGCATGATAAGGTCTAGCCCATGTCCCAATATTATCCTATCCTAACTCATTCCTATCTCACCGCCGTGATTACTAAGGGAAAGAGGGGTTGCAAGGTAAGGAGATGTCCCTTCGTTCATATGATTAATGTTAGCTTGCTTTTGTTTAGCTGCAACAGTTATGACTCTGGAATTTCCAAGAAGCATACCAGTAAAAGGACATGAACGCTTTTGGATGCATCTCCCATCTTTGAAGCGCTTACAGTCCTAGCACTAAGATCTTAAGGAATAGAGTTCCTATAAACAAGACACAGAGATGAAACAAGTAAATAATCAACAGGTGATATTCATGGCGAGACAAAATACAGCTAGTAAATCAAATAGATATTACTTATAAATGTAAACCAATGTGTGTGATATTCTGGAAGATGCCCCCCACACAGCGGCTTAAGACCGGGATCTACAACATATTAAATCTACTTGAAGGACAGATATCAAAACATAAGATTTATACATTAGGATTTACTTCTTCCTCAGTCGTAAGGTTGTGGCAGCTAGCGAAGCGATGGATAGCTTGTTTTAATATCCGCTCTTGGGATCTCTTACCTATATCCTGGGTAAAAGCGGAGGAAGAAAGGAACCGCTCATTTTGCAATTTCTTTCAAAAGAGTTCTGAAGAGGCGAGTTTCCTTTCCCTCTCTGTCATTCCTTTCCATTTCCATTCCATGTCAATTCCATTTTAACTTCATTTCTTTCCTTTCTATTCTTAGCTAGAAGTGCCGAAGGCCAAACACGCGCTCGTTTAATTCATTTCCTTCCTTTCCATTCCTAGCTACAAGTGCCGAAGGCCAGCCCGGGCCAAACACGTGCTCGTTTCGCAATTTCCCGTGCCAAGAATTTGGACAGGGCGAGTTTCATGTCCATTTCCTCAAAAAATATACCTATATCTTTCCGTCCCTGTCCATGTTCCTTTCACTGCTTTGCATGTGTGTTCCATGCCCATTCCATTTCAAATCCATTTCTTTCTTTCTATTTCGTGTATTTCTGTCTAGTTCTTTTCCTGTCCATTTCCTTTCCAATTTTGGACATGATGATCATCAACATGATTGTACAAATGATGAATCGTGATAAAAATGATGATACAAATGACGATGCACATGATGATGAAGAGGATGATGAAAATGATGATGAAATTGATGCATTTGTTCATTTTTTCTATTTGTTCTAATTAACTAGAAACATTAGCTGAACTATCAGTCAATGTTTTCTATTTTTCTATTTTTTCTATTTGTCCGCGGTCTGCGGAATGTCGGAACCTAATTTTTCGATTTTTTCTAATTGATTAGAAACAATGGCTGAACAATCAGTCATTTTTTCTAATTTTCCTAAATTTTTCTAATTAATTAGAAAACATAGCTGAACAATCAGTCAATTTTTGCTATTTTTTCGATTTTTTCTTCTTGCCCCTCGGTCTCCGGGATGTTGGGACCTATTTTTTTTTTAATTTTTCCAATTTTTCTATTTTTTCCATTATTTCTAATTAATTAGAAACAATAGCTGAACAATCAGTCAATTTTTTCTACCTTCCCTAATTTTTCTAATTAATTAGAAAAAAATAGCTGAAACATCAGTCAATTTTTGCCAAATTTTCCATTTTTTCTTCTTGTCCCCCGGTCTCCGGAATGTTGGGACCTATTTTTTCCATTTTTTTTCATTTTTTTCTAATTAGTTAGAAAACATATCTGAACAATCAGTCACTTTTTCCATTTTTTCTATTTTTCTAATTAAGTAGAACAAATAGCTGAAAAATCATTCAGATTTTTCCTATTTTTCTAATTAATTAGAAATATTAGCTAAAAAGTCAGTCAATGTTTCCTAATTTTTCTATTTTCCTAATTATGCCCCGGTCGGTCTCCGGAATGTTGGGACCTATTTTTTTTGTTCTATTTTTTCATATTTTTTCTAATTAATTAGAATATAATGAAAAATTAGAAAACCATGACTGAGTTTTCAGCTAATTTTCCTATCTAATTAGAAAAAATAGACAAATTAGGAAAATTGGAAAACATGACTGATTTTTCAGCTATTTTTTCTAATAAAATTTGAAAAATAGAAACATATGACTGTTTTTTCAGCTAATTTTTCTAATTAATTAGAAACAATAGAAAAAAACATTAAAAACTAGAAACAAATTGGAAAAATAGGTCCCAACATCCCGGAGACCGGGGGACAAGAAGAACAATTACAAAAATTGACTGATTTTTCAGCTAATTTTTCTAATTAATTAGAACGAATAGGAAAATTAGAAAACATGATTGATTGTCCAGCCATTTTTTTGTAATTAATTAGAAAAAATAGAAACAAATAGAAAAAGTAGAAAAAATGACGGATTTTTCAGCTAATTTTTCTGATTAATTAGAAAAAATAGGAAAATCAGAAAAAAAAAAAAAAAACGAATAGAAAAAATAGGTCCCAACATCCCGGAGACCGGGGGGCAAGAAGAACAATTAGACAAATTAGCAAACAAATACTGTTTTTTCAGCTAATTTTTCTAATTATTTAGAACAAATAGGAAAATTAGAAAAACATGACTGATTGTTCAGCCATTTTTTCTAATTAGAAAAATTAGGAAAAATAGAAAACATGACTGATTTTTCAGCATTTTTTTCTGATTAATTAGAACAAATAGAAAACATGACTGATTTTTCAGCTAATTTTCATCATCATGTTCATCAACATATTCGTTTTACCATCATATTTATCATCATTTTCATCATCATTTCTGCGCGCAACACGTTGTGACACATTTGGCATACTCTTCCCTCATACGGAAGGGGGGGGGGAGGGAAAACCAGAAGGAAACCCACACATACTCAAATGGACCATGCACATCCCGGGTTACCTTGATGTTAGCTTCTATTCATCAACGGGGGGTTGACTGATCTGTTCCCATGACCAAAATGGGCCATCCATATCACGACTTGGTTGCTTGAGTGGCCATTCTCTTTATCACTTAGGTTTGAACCTGTTTGCCGGCTAGCATAACCAGAGCTCCCGTTTGAAGCGTCTCTTCAAGCGCCTTTTTTCCCAAAAGCATCTCTGGTGCAATGGGTGCGGGAGCTTTCAACGGGGCCGTGCTGGTGGGATGTGGGGGCCCGACAAGTTCGACGGGCCCAACGGGCCCGACGGGCCCGACGGGCCCGAACAGTGAGCGGACATTGGCTGCCATTTCGGATTCCCCTTTCGCCATGCAAAAAGAAGGCCATGACTTGTTGGTTTGTTTGCATATGCCACTGAAAGGGAGGGTTCCCAACAGAAGTGGGGCTTGCCAGCCCCTCATTCTCACCCTGCATTCAAGCAAGCAACCAAAACGCTGGGATCCACCAAAGAAAACACCTAGCTGTGGCTTTTTGTTGAGGGTACCTTTTCCGTTACCCCCGGGGTTTGTTTGTCCATTCGTCTGTCCATGACCGCATCTGTGCATTTCCCAACCTATTTGTTTGATCCAATCTATATGATCCATTTGCCTTTCTGTCTATAAACATCTGTTCTAATGTAGTCTAATCGATCTATTTCTCTATTCCCTCTGTCTCTATCTTGCTATCCTTCTATCTACACATCTCTCCTACCGATTTATCTGCGTATCTCTCTATGTATGTATCGGTCTACCTATCTATCTATCTATCTATCTATCCATCTATCTGTGCATCTGCTTACCCATCTTTCTTCTGTCTATCTTTCTCTTCTACCAGCTATATCAGTTTCATCTATCTATACCTGTCCATCTACCTATTTGTCTATCTTTCATCTATCCAAGGTACTTTATCCCATCCACCTGTCTAACTATTTACTTACCTATCTATCTTTCTATCTTTCTATCTGTCCTATCTATCCTATCTATCCTGTCTCTCCTATCTCTCCAGTCTATCTAAATTTCTATCAACATATCGACAACTTGTCTATCGATCCATTTGTTTATCGTTCTATTTATCTGCCTATTTATCTAGCGATCTATCTTTCGGTTAAAGCCCGTCCAGTCCGTGGAGCCCGTCATGCCCGTCGAGCCCGTTGTGTCAAGCCCCAAGGGCCCGGTTGGGCCTGTCGGGCCTGGTTGGGCCCGTTGGGCCCGTCAGGCGTGTGGGGCCCGTGAACGGCGAGCGGCCGCTTCTCGAAATGGCAACCAACCACCTAAACAACACCCTCCTGAATAGAACTGAGGCGTGGTAAGACTTTGGAATCAGCGTATCCGATCATGGTTCTTTTTCTTGAAGACCAAAAGGAGGCTGATTCGACACTACGTGCTTATACTCAAGCAATCCGAAGTGAACCGTGCGGGCAGGACCGCAGGTGCGGAAATTGTATCTGCTTTTTCGTTTCACATTGATTTGGGAAGACTTGTTTGGTACCTGGTTGACTCAGTCGACCTTTCGAACTGTTGACTTCCCTGTTTGGTTCCCACCAGCTTTGGTCTGAACAAGGGGTATGAACACATGCGATGTATTACCCAACAGGGATCTAACAAGCTTTTTGGCAGCCTCAACCGGTTTGATGAAAGTAGCACGAAAAGGTCCACGCTCCTAGTTGTGGCATTATTCCAAATCCCAGTTGGTCGCCCCAGAATGTCACAAGGCTTACGGCATTTGGGGGAGGTGGTTTGGGTCGTGGCCGTTGAAGCCCGAATCGTGGCCGCAAAACGCACGAGGATGGTCTTGGACGCGCCAGGAGCTGTCTATCAAGCTGCTGGAAGAGGATCCAGAGAAGAATGCGGACTACCTGCAGGTGTCCGGGGATTGGAACTTTTCCAAATGTGGCAGTCCACGTGTGGCCAGCTCTCGCATATTTTTGGAGATGCTGGGCCTTTTTTTGTGTCCGGAGAAAGGGAATGCCAGGTTGGCGCATTTTCAGCTTCAGAACAAGGTTTCCATTGAACGAAGCAAGGTTCTCTTCGTCGATGCGGGGCACCCCAACCCACCAAACATGATACATTTCTTGCTCCTCGCCATGGCTAAACATATTTTCCCCATTTTTTTTTCCGATTCCATCATGTGTACCAAAGGGTTCCTAATTAAGACGTTCATCCATAGCTCGGGAATCACCCCTATAGCCAGGTGAGGTTCGGGCAAAATGCCCACGGAAGATTTGACGTGGCGGGGTGTGAAAAGTCATATGAATTGTGGAACCAAAGGATACAACATGTGCCTGAGAAGTCAGGTAACTTTCACTAGATGAAGACTCACACCCAAGTTCCGGCCATCAACGCAAGAAGCAGAGATGGTTTTTGCTTCCAGCAAACCAACATCCAAGAAGCAAGATCTTGTAAAAAACGAATAATTGCTTTGCCATACACACAGGCTCATTCGTGTCGGTTGCTCCAGCATATTCCCACCAGATCCCCTATTGAGCAGCAGGCTTCATGTTCTTGGCATCTTAGATCAACCCTGGGGCATGCAAACCGCCGTACGTTGGGTGGGGGTGACCCTGGAAAATGATCTTTAGGCCTATCCCACTTTCAGGTGGGAGCCTACCTGGGATTGAATCGCCCCATCTCTAAGGTGACTTGCACTAGTTGCCCCCAAGCCATTACTCCAAGGGGGAACAAAAGGGTACATGCAAGCATACCCTTACCTAGTGGATACATATTTGCTGTATATCCTGGATACCATCTACCCTGACCCCGCCGTTTGATATATCCGGGAAACCAAGCGTAGCTTCGGACTGGCATCGTGGACGCTATCCTACTGACTCTGCCATCTAGCCACTACACCGAGCCAATGAACTTGCCAACCTAGTGGCTGTATGCCTCATCAGGTAGCTTTGGTTAACCACCCTCAAGCGCTCGGTTTGGACACCATCCCTCCCTGAATCACCAGAGAGGGCTTGGGGCGGGCAGCCGGTTCACACCAAGGTTTGGTGCACCAAGCTTTTTTTAGATTTGGATGCACCCCCAAAATGGCGACGAAACCCACCCTTTGACAAGGACAAAGGGGGTACTCCTTCCTTTGAACCACCACCCCTCGACCCCAGCTACCAGACAGAAAGTCTCCGATCTCCGAGCGCGCCCCAGAGAAGAATCTCAGGTGATCCTGCTTAAGGGAAAAGTTTTTCGAAGACCCCCGACCTCCGAGCTCCGCCCGAGAGAAAGAAAAAACACATATATATATATATACATATATATATATATATATATATATCAACATTTTCCGTCTCAGGTGATCGGTGACAAGTTGGACAAGATGGACCCCTCCACCTTCGAGCCGAGGGCCTGCGAGCTGCTGCACGGCCTGGGCTTCACCAAGGCCATGATGCAGAAGGCCCGAGCTGCGCAGCGACCCAGCGACCGAGCGCGTCAGAGTGGGTTGGAGTTGGAGTTGGGCTCCAAAACGGGGGGAGGTAAGGAGGGGAAACACAAGGACAGCCGAAAGAGTGTGAAAGTCCAAAAGGAAGCCTTCCCTCCCAAAACAGGATGGTGGATGGTTGCGTGTGTGTGGATGGCTAGGTGAGGAGGTTAGTGTGGGCGGTTGGTGGAAGAGCCGAGTTCGAACGTTTTCTGAAGAAAGCCGGAACCAAAGCTTCGAGATTGAAGAGCAAATCAAAAGAATCCAAACTAAGAGCCATCGGTGTTTGGTTTTACCGAAAGAGACGTTGCAGGCTGCAGCCAAATAAAGAACGGCAACACATCTAAATAATTCAATTTCAGCACAAGATTCAAACCAAGTCTCAGTCCCAGTCAAAGCCAAATCTAAATCCAAGTCCAATCTACATCTAACTCCAAATCCAACACAATGCCAAAGCAGTTCGATCTCCAAATGCACAACAAATCCCAAGTCAAAGCTACGTCACAAGCTAAATACAAAAGCAGACATCCGAATCCAAAGCCAACTCCCAAATCATATGCGTCACATGATCGGAAGCCAACACCAAGCCCAACAAAGAAACTAGATCAAGTCTAAAGCTGTATCAGAGAAAGACCAACACCAAATCTAACATACAATCCGAAACCAATACAAAAGGCCAAAACCAAACCTAAAGTTCACTCCGAAACCAAATCTAGCCTCAACGGCAAGTCCAATCAAGACCCAACATTCAAGCCGAACTATACTCCCAAACCCAATCCAATGCCGAAACCAAGCGCAAGTCAACCCTCTTGAAGGACTGCCCTGTCAAATGACATGTTGGATGGTGGGAGGATATGTTGGAGAAAGCACAACCAAGCCCAAAACCAAGTACTAGCCAAGAACCACACAAATCAGAAAGCAGGCTGGACAACTCAACAGAACCTCCCCCCCCCGAACGTGCATCCCAGGATTGTTGCTCGCTTCCGCTTTTGTGAGATTTTACCCCAGTGGGTTGCAGGGTTTGGCATTTTTGGGTCTGGCAAACGCAGGGCCCCGTTTGGCTGAGTGTTGGATTGGATAGCACAACGTAGGCACTCTAGTTGCCGTGAAATCGCGCAAGTCTCAGTAGCGGAGAACGCCAAGACATGCCAAGAGAGTCTGGAAGCATCAACACGTGCTGTTTGCTTCAACGACCAGAGTCCCCGATCAGCTTGGCATTTGTTCTTCGATGGAATGCAATACAGTGCCATTTTTTGGCTATCATCTTGTCGTGGGGCCTCTGCTTCGGTTGCCGAGCTGTATCGTTTGAACCGCGAAGCGCCACCCTTCATGAAGACGGGCCACAAACAACACAAGCAAGAGCAACAGTCGCAGGGAGTTCCAGCAAAACCATCATACAGCAACAAACCACAGTGGCTTTCCATATTGGCTAATTACCGGCATGTGAAGGTGCGCCCCTTGGCTTGTACCCCAATATACTACCATCATATGTATTGTTTGTAGTTGGCTTGTATGGCTTAGGTTTGGAGGGAGTGGCACATCCGAGCGGGGCACACGGCCATTTTCGACCTTTTTGCCCTTGGCGTCAGGCGACGAAGGACATGTCCGGCGGCTGGCGGATGCGCGTGGCGCTGGCGCAGGCGCTCTTTGTAGAGCCCATGCTGCTGCTCCTGGACGAGCCGCCGGGCACAATGGGTGTGAGAGACCCGTTTTTTTTTTTTTTTTTTTTTTTTTTTTTTTTTTTTTTTTTTTTTTTTTTTTTTTTTTTTTTTTCTGAGGTCTGGCCCTGGGTCAACACCGATGGGATCCCAATTTGGGGTAGGTGAATTCACCACCCATTTTGGGACCCGTTTTAGTGGGGATTGGGATTTTCACTGGGGGTACTGTGTTTTGACGCATGGCCGTCTGGGAAACACTTCTTTTCGGGCCCCTTTGAAGGGACACCACAAGGTAAAGATAGGGCTCCAAATCCCTGTCTTGACACATAAACCGCATATGATGGAATCTGGGGAGTATCAAACACCATTCACACGATCCATGCAAGAAATATCAATCATTCACATCCGGGGTTCCCTGAGAAGAGGGGGTCTCAGATTCATTGAGTTCTTTTCAGAAGCTCGTTTTGGAAGATTCTGGGCTGGTCTAGACCAACTGGACAACATCTGGATTCGCTGTCTAAAAGTGTGTGTGAGTGTGTGTGTCTCCTCTTCGAGGCATGCTCAGCTTGTTCCAAAGGCTGCACAGGGACCTTCCTGGTAGGTTGCATACGAGTGGGGGTGGAATTAAACATTGGAAGCCAAAATGGCGGCTGAGAGGGGTCCTGAAAACCTGTGTATGTCTGTATGTGGGTTTGCATTTGGGGCCAATTTGATTGACCTGTTTCGACCTCATCTTGGCAGGGCAAAAAGGTTGACAACCGTCCAAGCCTTGGCTCCCGCAATTTCGGCATCGCAAATTCGAGCGTCCTCGTCATAAAATGGCAAGAGTGTTGAGGTTGCCAGTCAACACATGACCCAAATTCCAGATGTAGAGGACCGCCTGCATCTCGGATGCAACTGCCCCAAGGCTTGGGTTGGAGGCTCTGGACGCCAGGCTTCCCAAAGCACTAGCCTTTCTGGAGATTGTCCTATAAACGACCATACGGCTCCCTTTGCAAAAGCGTCTCTCAAAAGAAGCTGGTTTGTTCAAGGAGGCCAAGCAACAACAGGCCTTTTGGCATTTTTTTTGGGCCCCGCAGCTCCGACCTCGCGACCTTACCGCTTCGTGACTTGCTACTCGAGGCCCACGAATCACTTGGACCTTGGGGCCTGCGTGTGGCTGGAGGCCTGCAGGCTCTGTTTGAACTGGGGATTCCTGCCCTATCCTCGGCAAGAGGGGAAGCCCAGCAAGATGGATCGCCATCCAAAGATCCGGCCTTTCTTTGGGGCACCGCAAGCAACGGACAGGAACGCCACTTCTTTTTTTTTCCTCCTGGCAAGCCCGTGGATATGTCTCCTCTGAAGGGTCGACTCCAGCAGAAATCCTTTTCCCAGCTATGTTTTTCTCTTCAAGATGTACAACATGAATCAGCCCGACAAAAGAGATTCTCAAGACACCGGATTTCGGGCTCCTTCTGTTAAATGTCAAGAGAGTAGCTTGTAAGTGGCATGCGGATGACATGAGCGATATTTGCGCCCTGGCTACCGTTGGTATTGGCATTCGGCATGGGATTGCCATGAGCTCGTTTAGCCCCCCGGATCTCCGGATTCGATTCTTTCGCCGTCGGGTCGGTTTTGGTCATCCAGCAGATGCTCTGTTGGGGAGGGACTTGGGACTCACTAAATTTGTCCCAAAGATGCCCTCCTCATTCATTTCCCCTGTCCAATAGCGAGCGGTCTCAACCATGAGTGCAGTTCAAGCAGACGTTTGCATGGCAAAGCGTGCGAGAAGGCATGGCGCCATGGCGGAAAATTCTCGGGAGGTCCACATTCCTAGGCTTCGGGTCTCTGATTTTGAGCTGACCAGGAGTATTTGTCCCGCTACCCCAACACGCTGTTGTTCACCTCGCACTCGGAGGACTACAGACTGATTCGCGAATCTCGGGGGCCCAACACCTTGCAGGCTGTAGGCGAAAAACTTGCTTTATCTTGGTCATGACTTGAGTTGGTTTTATGGTACCCCCGAACCCCAGCTCAAGCTCTTTAGGCCCTTACATCATTGAGAGTTGCGGCCCTGTTCGTTCATTGCATTGGCGTTTGGGGTCCTGGGTTTGTCCCGAGGACTTCATGAACGGTGTGTGCACCAACATCATGCAGCTCACGCAGAAAGGACCGCCCAAGATATTCCAACCAACATTTCCAAGATTTCTCCGGCTCTCAAACGAGCGGAGGTTAGTTTCTTGGGGAGTTTGTTTCATTTAAGCGCAAGTAGGTTCGGCTCACGCTTCCTCGATTGATGCTGCTGGGTATCTTTGGCTGTGGCTCATTTGATGCAGTAGGTGCGCATGTCAGACAGATGCATTGGCCAGGAACCTTGGTTGTGTGGGGCGGCAACTACGACCAGCAGCCCAGACGTGGTTGACACATTGTCTACGCCCTCACAACTCACATGCACACACAAGTACAAACACACACATACAAACACAAACACAGACACATACACAACCACGAGAACACACACACACACACACCCACGCGCAAGAGACACACACACACACACCTACCAACACGCAAACACACACACACACAACAGCACAATGACACACACACACAAACACAAACACAAACACACAAACACAAACACACACACAAACACAAACACAGACAAACACAAACACACAAACACACAAAACGCACAAACACACAAGCACACAAACACACAAAAAAAAACAAACAAACACACACACACAAACAAACAAACAAACAAACAAACAAACAAACAAACAAACAAACAAACAAACAAACAAACAAACAAACAAACAAACAAACAAACAAACAAACAAACAAACAACAAACAAACAAACAAACAAACAAACAAACAAACAAACAAACAAACAAACAAACAAACAAACAAACAAACAAACAAACAAACAAACAAACAAACAAACAAACAAACAAACAAACAAACAAACAAACAAACAAACAAACAAACAAACAAACAAACAAACAAACAAACAAACAAACAAACAAACAAACAAACAAACAAACAAACAAACAAACAAACAAACAAACAAACAAACAAACAAACAAACAAACAAACAAACAAACAAACA
>CAUJNA010000385.1:42500-110000 GCA_963377175.1 Effrenium voratum | reverse complement strand
AGAGCCGGGGGAGCCGGGGGGGGGGGGGGTTTTAGCCAGGCCTCCCTTGAAATTCAAGCCACAAAGCAAGTGCGGGTTGCCTTCTTCCAAGGGACACCAATACACTGGGCAAGTACGAGGATTTATTTACAGGAAAATCAAATCCGGGACGATGTTGTATGATCAATCAGCAAAAGCTTCTAGCTCAAAATTGGGTTAGGCAAGCGCCTCTCATCTGTGTTTTCAACCCTTTCCGATTTTTCAACAAGATCAACCCACAAAGTGGTGCCCTTTGCCAACTGCCAGGTTTCGGAGAGGCCATGCTTTTGGGTTTCGGGAAACCCTTTGCTGATCTGATTGGCTGTTCGGGGGGGTTCACGCCGAACAGTTCCAAGACGAAGGACGCCTTCTAGGGCCCGCAAAGTCACAACTGGCTGGTGAGACAACTTGGCCAGAGGGTTCAGCGCAATCCTGGGCCACCCCATTCAGCCACCTGAAGTTCCAACCAGGCCGCTGTTTTGGCCAAGGCTGAACAAGGCCACAGTTGGTTGGGTCTTATTGGTAAGTTGGTTGGACAGTTGGTTGGTTGGTTGGTTGGTTGGTTGCTTGGTTGCTGAATTGCTTGCTTGGTTGGGCGGGAGGTGAGCTCTAGGGACCCCAAACTTGCGGCAACAAACGGGTTCCGATCGCTTGCACAGTGCAAAGATGTGCTGTTTTTCCCGTCTGATTTCGGAATCCAAGTCTTAGCGCCCGTTTCTTAGAACTTAGAACTGAAACCCCTTCTTAGAGCCGGGTCCTCCAATTCGTGCTCTGAATTTCCCGGGAGAAAGAAGCGGCGACCGATGCGATCGGATAGGGCGTGGTCACCACGGCCGGCAAGAAGAAGATGGAGGACGCGGAGTGGAGAGGCACGGTGTGAAGTGTTTCTGTTCTCCGGGGTCCGTACATTTCTCTTTGCAGTCCACTTGCACCACTACTATTAAACATTAGGTTTTGGTTGCCACTTTTAGTTGAGTTTTCTCAAGGGGTGATGCGTAAGGGGGAATGAATATATAGTGAGCCATTCTTCTCCTTTTAACCACCAGAAAGGGGTCCACCCCTTTGCGAAGCGAGGCCCCTAACCTCTAATCATCAAGCCAAACCATCGGGAAGCAGGGGGCTGCCATGGACACTGGGCTATGTTGCGCCCTAAAGCCCAAGGAGGTTGCAAATTAGACACTATTGTCAGGGCCCCAGAAGGGACCAGGGTTTTTAGATTCTGCTGGGCTCCAAGGCAGGAATTGGCGGCTTCAGAATTTGTGGTTTGGGGTAGGGGACGTTTTGCGTAGCGAGGCAAAGACATGCTGCGTTTCATTGCAGAGCCTCACGCCAATGATATGCTTTGTTGCAGGTTGGAAGGAGACGTGTGTGGCTTGCGGGTTGTTGCGACAAGCATGAAGGCAGTTGAATGCCATGGAAGGTATCATTGCTGGCTTCTGGGTTGGATCGGTTCATTAAATTGACACTCTCAAATTCTGTAAACGTTGGCTAAAGGGAAGACCGTCGGGCTCCAAACTTTTTTCTTTTGGGGGGAGGTGGAACCTTTGTCGAGAGCGTTCGTTCCATTCTTCAGCGGCTCCGCTAACGTGTGTGTCACAACAACCGGGCATCGACCTCTTATGCTCATGGCTTTGTGCGGATGCGTTTTGAAACATGGGACCCCTGAATCAATTTCAGGAGTCGGGGCCGGCAATACAGGATATAAAGATTTGCTGCGTGAGGATTGCACGGAGGGTTCCCCTTTTGACCGCTGGACGCCAAAAAGGGCGTAGACACCCTCCTGAGTGAGGGGTGTCCCTCTGTTGCTAAGGATCAAAGGCACAGCCTCAGCGCCTGCATTCGTTTCTCCGGCGAAACACCCAGGTCTCTCGCGAGACTCCGCTTGCCAACTGGTTCTTGCGCCTAGTCAACTAGAGATTCCGATCTTATTCCTTGGTATGGCTCAAACACCTCGTGAATTCGCGGGAGGTGTCTTATTTAGATAAGAAGGCAGCCTTCACTTTTTGGGGAACACTCTATGAACCCTTCAGGTTGAATAGTCCAGGGTTGACATTTGTCGAGGTAGTGACGTTTCAAGTGGAGCCTTCATATGCTTGGCATTCGCGAGTCTTGCATGTTTTCCTCGAAAAAAGGGCAAACGTATCCTCTCCAATCATCCGAATCAGGTCATTCCTGCATTCCTTACCAAGAATCTAAGAACAAGCAAGGAGCAAGATGCAAGGGAGACAAAGCACGTCAATCATTAGGACAACTTCTTGGAGCGCACAGCCTTTCCCTGACCTTCTCACTTGCGATCTCCCTTTCCAGGCAAATGCAGTAGATATGCAACATTCCTTTTGTTCAGAGATCAGCAAACATATTCTCGTCGGCAACGTGGGTCCATTTGCTTTTTGGCCCTCATCTTGTTATACTGATCCTCAAGGCGTGTAGCAAAAGAGAGAAGGACACTGGAATTGAGAGAGGGGGAATAGCAGGAGTCGATGCCCCCTGCATTGTTTTCATGGCCGCCAAAGCAGGCCCTTTTTGCAAACAAAGATTCCTCTATGTTTTGTTGGCTTCCGCGGAGAGCAAGCTTAGTTGCTTCCTTTTACGATTGTTCTATTTGGGTACCATTTGTTTTGACCCAAAGAGATCCATCTATTTTCCAAAAAGGACAGGTATGGTTGTGGGGCTAAATGTTTGGCAGCTCGCCCCGGATGGCCAGGCAAGCTTGGGTCCTTTGGGATCACCGGGGACTTCCAGCGCCTTGACATCAGAGGGAGGGATTTGGAGGGTTCGATAAATGGAGGTTGGCTCGGCCCCAAAAGAGGGGGATCCCCCGCCAAAGTTGGTGGTTTTGCTTTTTGGCTTTCCTTTACAACCTGAAAGTGGGGCTTCCTCACAGAAAGGGAAAGCTGAACTGGAGCTCTTTCCCGAACCATCTGCTGTATCAAGAGTTTTGGGAAGGGCGCGGCCTCCTTGTCGCGAGTCAGGAGGTTTGCCAGCTTCCCGCAACCTTCCAAGGGGACGACGGATTCTTAATGCTTGAGGCTTTTGCTCTCCCACAGCTCACGCTCGGACCTATTGCCTTGCTTTGGGAACTCTGTGAGTGAGCCTTCCGACTGCACGGGTCAATGCTCATATTCCCTTTGAAGAACAAGCAAGTTGCAGACCCCTTGAAGAGACTGGTGAAGTGTGTGAATGAATCATTCACCTCCATTGCCTCCATTTAGCTTAACGTTTTTTTTTGGAGGGACAAATGTTTTTTTGGCCGGTTCTTCACGTCTCCAGAGCTGGAGGCTTTCACTCCCTTTGGGCTCGCTATGATGGTGCCAAACAGGGGACACAGGCTCGACGGACACGAGGGGACTCACTGCTTCCATGACATGACCTTGGCTCATATTTGGCTGTGGTTGTCAAAGCCACCACCATTTTGGCTGGTAGGTGAATTCACCACCCATTTTAGGACGTATTTTAGTTGCTGGATTGAATCGGATGTTCACTGGGGGTACGATTTGGATTTTGACCCATGGGTAATCAGGGCTGTTTAAAAGATACATTTTCCCCATTTGAAACATGGTTTTTTCCACCAAAATAATGGACAACCACCATTTACAAGGCATTTACAAGGCAATGTTCAGGCGTAAAATGCAAGGATCCCTGCTCAACTTTGAATGGCGTTCCTCATCCCGAAGCAGCTCGAAAAGGCTCGCTCTGCCTCTCGAGGACACGAAAGATGAAGACGATGTCGGTCGCTTGCCCAGCACTGGCCGAGCCAGTTTGGCGTCTTCGCTTGTTTGTCGCTTTGCTTGCTTCTTTCTGTCTTTCTTTCTTTCTGTCTTTCTTTCTTTCTTTCTTTCTTTCTTTTTCTTTCTTTCTTTTTCTTTCATTCTTTTGTCTCTTTCTTTCTTTCATTCTTTCTTTCTTTCTTTCTTTCTTTCTTTTTTTCTTTTTCTTTTTCTTTCTTTTTTGTTTGTTTGTTTAACTGTTTTGCATGTTTGTGTGCTTCTGTGCTTACGTGGGTACCTGTACGGACCCTTGTGGGACATCTAGGTGGAATTTCTGCATGAGCCTATCGATATAGACCTTTGGGTGCGCTGAGACGCGCACTGCACCTTGGACGAGTGTGTGTCTGTGTCTGTGTGTGTGTGTTCTTTTTGTAGAGGCGCCCTCTTGGGGGGTCCCCCTATTGTGCGACAAACCCATGCTGCCAAGTTGCTTCCGCGGAACTCTGATCATATTTGTGCTTGTGATTTTGAGGGCGTTCTTGTTTGGATGCTTCATATGCAGGGAAACCAAAAGGAACACCACCATATTTGGGGTATTCGCGCCTGGATACATACCCATTTACCGCTGCTCTGAGGAGCCTTGACCGAGGGGAGCAGCCATTCGCAGAGATACTTTCTTCCCGTGCAGTATCAACTTATGAGTCAAAGAGGGTTTCCACACTTTTAAAACCACGCGCAAAGAAAAGATAGGGACAAGCAGCCAGATGACAGTATTTAAATAATACATATCCCATCAACCCCCCTGTGGGTAGTGGTTTGAGGATGGAAACCATCATAGGAAGGGAAGCCACAGCGAGCGAGGGCAAGTTCTGCGGCACACAGACACCTTCCGTTTCTTGTAGGTCCAGCTTTCCGAGTGGCAAAGCTGCGCATTGGGGTGAAGCCACACATTCAAGCAACGGATCCCCACCGAAGCCAGAAAGCCGGGCGATCTTGGGCACGGCAGTTTCTAAGCAGCTGGAGTGTCACTGGGATGTCTGGCTGGTAAGATTGGGCAGAAAGGCGTTTCAAGTTTGATCCCAGCCCTTGCGAGATTTAGAGGATCAATAGCAGGGCTGGAGCCATTTTCGAGTGCAGAGGCTGAGGGACCCCCCCCCACTGCAGCTTGTACATGATCGCAGGCCTTGAGCTTCTTTACTACATCCAGAGCCCATGCAAAATAGGAGCTGTGCAGACTACAGGTTTGTTTGTGATAGCAGCATTACAGCACTTGTACTTGTAGTAAACAACAGTCCGATTTTAACGAGAGGGAGAGAGAGAGAGAGAGAGAGAGAGAGAGTGAGAAAGAGGGAGGGAGGGAGAGAGAGAGAGAGAGAGAGAGTGAGAAAGAGGGAGGGAGAGAGAGGAGCAAGCGGTTATTGGCCCTCATACCGCGCCTTCGGCAAACCATGAATTGCACCAGAAACAAGAAGGCCGCAACCGGAACCTTTCAACGCAAAACAAACCTGCTTCGCGGGGCAGCTCATTTCGGTCAGAATCAAGACCCAAAGGAGTCGCAAGGGATATCCGGATATCCACACCTATTTCTGGTTGGGACTTTCTATTCTCAATCTCAACTTCAGATTTATTCCGAACCGTACTAATTCAAACCTTTTTCCTCTGCAGTGGACAAGTTGAGAACCCCTGATTCCGGCCCGGATTCCGAGACCACTGTCGCCTCAAGTCCCTGACTGGGGTTGGGTGGGGTGGGGGGCGTACGAGAAAGTCTGGGCCTCCTAAAGCTGCTTGGTTTGCTTCTGATTTGCCTTGCAATACCATCTGAAAGTGATCCACTGAGGACGGAATGAGGACACGAGTCGACATCTCAGAGGGCACTTCACAGGGCATCCCCTGCCCAGATGGGGACGTGCCAAGAGGGCCACATAGTTTTTTTCAAAGGACTCTCAACATGAATCGCGGGACGTGTGGGTTCCTTTTGGAATGTATGGCTTCTTGGGCCTGATGCCAGGGTTATCTGAAACGCACCTATCAAATTGCTGGGGTTGGAGAACTGGACCCAATTTGGAAGGGTCATGTGGACTCTGACGCCGAAGGGATGACAGCCAATTCCCAGCCTAGTTGTGGGAAATGGAGTCTTTTGGAGTCCAATTTCATGTGGTGCCACACTTGCCATAATTCCAATTAAATATCAAGCAAGTAGGCGACAGGTTGAAGCCCCTGCAATCTTTGCACTGGCTTGCATTTCACTTACTTCCATACTGCGCTCGTAGGTTCGTATGCTTTCTCCCGGAGCTTCCGAAAGCACACCTTATTTTCATCAAGCTGCCTATTGTACAAAGTGCCCATCGATTCGGGGTGTTGTGAGCGAAAGCCATGATGTAGGTCTTTTACTTGGGGATGCAGTTCATCCTGTGGATGGACAAAATCCTGCATCACTTTGATACCATGGGAAACCATTATTTGCTTGTATCTACAGGGAATGATCATTTCAGGCGTCTCTTAGGTGGTGCGAATGGATTTCGTCCATTTGCAGTCCTTCCGGTGTTGAATCGAGCTCGAAAGGTCGTGATGCTCCTCATTGCGCTGGTGAACCCCCACGTCTTGCTGCTGGATGAGCCCACGAACCACTTGGACATGTCTTCGCCTGAGGGATGGAGCTTCTGTATTGCCGCCTCGAAAATCAATAAGCCCCTCAGAGTCCCTGGTTTTGCAAGGGATCTGTTTGGGGGAGGACTGCGAGCTCGAGCTGCTTAAGGTTCTATTTCCTTACTTTTCTGAAGGTGGAGGCTTGCGGGTAGCTTCCAAACCAGCGAGGTCGGGCAAACATCAAGGGATGTTGGCCTAAGCCGGAGGTGCTTCCCGAAGCTAGTTTCTTTGCCTGTGACAGCCTGCCTTTTTGGCTTTGCCATCGGACGTCCCTAAGACAATCCTTCTTTGTGTTTTGGCGAGCCGGATTTGCGACGACCCCTTTGGTAAGGGAGGGTGGAGGCTTTCCAAAATTACAACTGAGAAGCATTTGGTGGGCGAAACCCTAGACGTGGCAAATGACTAGTTTTCCGTTGCTTAATTCAGCACTTTTGGGTTCGTGGGAGAGTTTTTTTCCAAGCTTTTTCTGGGCTATCTCAAAATGGGGGACCGCCAAACTTTTGGGCAGACTTCCAATCAGTTTCAACTCAGTCTGGGGCGTCCAACAAGTACACGGAAGCCCGGATGTGGTTTTTTCCCCGTAAAGCTGTACAGGGCACCAAAAGGGGGTTGGACGCACATCCGGCGGGCTCTCTCTCTGTTGAGAGCGAGGCAATGTATCGATGCCTTGGCCAAAGCCATCAACAAGTTCTCTGGTGGTGTCGTTCTGGCGGGGCGCCCCGGTGCCCGGCGCCGGCCACGGGTAGGCGGAAATGTCGAGATCGACTCAAAGCTGTCACCCATGACTTGGCTGCGGGGGAAGTGGTTGAATGAAAGAAAGAAGCCTGACTTGGAGAAGTGGGTTAGGTCTGGAAGTTCTGTCAAGTGTGTCAATCATTTTTTGGGGCTGGGGATGGCCGTTGGTACTTCAGTCTTCAGCAGACTGAAATATCTAGTTCCTTCAACGATCCACCCATCCGTGCCGCATACGCGAGGTTCGGGCACGGACACTCCAGGCTGTAGATGTGTAGAACTCATGTGTGTGTGTGTGTGTGTGTGTGTGCAGCCATCTGCAGTTTGGGTTGGGAGGGGTTTGGCGTTCAGGGGGGATCTAGGCAAACATGCATGACATATTATAAGGTGTCCTTTTTAATTGATTTGACAAAAGGGCCCTCGGCGAACATGTTGACATATGGGGTTGACCCAACTTGAAATTCTATGTTAGCTTCCTTTTCAACTGCAAGCCGCCAGAGTTTACCATTCGGCCCAAGCTGAAGTTTGGTTTGTTCGCCAACATCCCAAATCGGAGCTTGGTTTCCAATCGCAGGTATGCTCAGAGCACGCACGTCACCCCCTTTCCGATGAAGCAGGTGTGTGAGGACAAACTCCAGTGCTTTTCACAGAAGGACAAGGATCTTGCGGACTTGCCGACAATTTGTGAGTGCTCTACCTTTTTTTTTTTTGTTGAGAATACCTGTAGCGCAGCAAGAAGATTGTAGCTAACGGAGTTGAGCGAGACACGCCATGAAGTATTGTTCTCGTTTGTTTCATCCCACATTGCCAGCACTGCGAACACCCTCTAGCTTTCAGGGTCAGCTTGGACTTGCTTGCTCTTTGTTTAAATGACCCCAAACGACCCATTAGCCTTGAGAAAGCGAGAGAGAGAAAGAAAGAGGGAGAAGGAGAGAAAGAGAGCGAAAGGTAAAGGGTGAGGAGTGGCAGTCCCTGTCAAGTCTTTTCCATCAGCTTCCAGGACATACAGTGGAAGCACTGGGAAGTGGAAAGAGAGGGCAAGGAATTGACTCGGTGGTTCTCTCCTGTTCCCTTCTTACTCGCTCAAGTACTGGGGATTTGTATAGCGAAAAGAAGCGAGAGACTCATTATGTTCATCTGGCTCCAGTTGTCTACAGCATATAGGTGAGCTGGGATTCAGAATGTGAGAGCGAACAGCGAACAGCGGTGACGGGGGGGCAGGCGAAGCGGCGAAGTGAAAATCCACTATGTGCCGGTGGGGTCCCTATATTTCCTTTTTTTTTGTTTTAAAGATCACCTTTCTTGCCCATTTAAGGTGAGCTTCCCTTCATGGGGGTGATGTTTTGCGGGGAAATATAGGCAGCCCTGCCGGTGGCCGATGCGCCGAGGTCAGCCATGACTTCAGGCTGATCAGCCAAGTCGCCAAAGACATCTGGGTTTGCGCCGGGGGCTGAGGCAACCCCAAAGAACCCCTCCCGGAACCCGTACTTTTCCGGCTTGGTTTCAACGAGTTGTTGACATCCTGAGCACATAGAAGTTAGCGAGCCTTTTGGCATTTCGCCCGGGTGTCGTTCAGGCCAAAGGGCTTGGGAGGCTCTTTTTTGGGTTGTACGTGCTTGTACAGGAGCACTTGAAACGAGGCATCTAGCGTTTAAAGCCCTCCCGAAAACAAGCCTTCCGGGTACCACGTTACCCTTGGAACGATTGTCCAGTTTTGTGTTGAAAAATATGTTTTCATGTATAACCATTTTAATGAACTCAGGAATGCATTTTCCCAAGAAGGATTGTGTGACATAGACCAGTGGACGATACATGCTTTGACTAGATATGTTCACATATGGTTTGTATTTGGAGTGTGAGATTGATCGCAGCTGCGCTGTTGAAATGCTTGTCCGTTGGAATAAAAAATATGCGCATGCGCGAATGAACAAGCACTTGAATTGTGCCAAGCCGTTAAGGGGGTGTTTTCGCTTGGCCTTCCTCTCAGGCAACTTCAAATGGGGAATCCTCGCACGAGAAGACATACCAGATTTCAGAGCTGAGATGGTGAAGACAAGCCTCGGCGGCCTTTTAATGCCTCGAAAGCAAGTAACCCAGCATGCCACAAGCAATCCCTTGAACAAATGAGAGAAACAGAGCTGGGCCAAACTACCCATGCATGTGCATCGCCATTGCGACACTGGCATACAATACCCAAAATCGCAGTCCGAGCGGAAGAACAACATAGAGCCCCATGTACTCCTTGCAACTTTGGCTCTAGCTTTTCGCATGGGAACTCTATACGTACTTTCTTTGTGGTATGTCTCAGTTCCTGACTGTGGTTGATCTCTCGACTTGATCCTCGGAGTGATGTGAGGCACTGCTTTGAGGTAGGGGGGGGGGGGGGTTTGCTACCTGGTTCAATGAGAAGTAAGGAGCAGCAAGGCCCATATGAGCAATGGTCAAAAGACCTCTCTACTTGGGTTATCCACCTGGTAGTAAGATCCTAAATTGCCGTGACAGTGATTTTTAAGAAGGGAATCTTGACCATAGGCTGTGCAAGGAGTTCTTACCACTCACATGAACCTCTGAACGGTAATGGGCTTTGGGAGATGTTCAGGTGTTCTCAAGGTGTAATGCCAACCTGCTCTCCCGGAGCTCAGGACAGAAAGACGGTGTCCAAATGGGAGGGCGATATCCAATCTTACAAGAAGCACTTGAAGAAGGAGGCCCAGTCCCCAGCTGGTCCTTGGGGCCTTTCGGCGAGAGTTGGAACCTGAGCTCCTGCATTGAGCCACGGCCCAATGAGATGGCCCTCCGCTTGGGTTCAATTGGGAGGCCTCGCAGAAGGAAGCTGAAGATTGCTGTGAACCACTGAGTCACCAAAGCCGGGGTCGTTTCAGCAGCTTGGGACAACCATAAGATCACCGCCAATGAGAAGGGATGCCAGCATGTAGCATTCCAACTGAAGTCGGGCAATCCAAAAGAGGAGTCATGGTGCATGTGTGGGTCGCTTCATCCATTCTTCAAAACAAAAGCCAAAATCCAGCGAGCCCCCCACCTTCACCGTGAAGGTTTTGATAAGCCTCAAGCCCTGTCCGCTTTTGGGGGGGGGGGTGCCCTGCGGTTTTCCACCAGACATTGCGACATGATTGAGTCCACTGACAAGACCGTTTCCGGGGAGGTCGAAGTAGACACCCCTCCTGTGTTTTAGTTGTTTTTCTCCCCCCATTTCGGTGGTCTGAAATGAACCATTTTGTGGAACCTCTTGCTCCAGTCCTCCGTTTATATCCGATGCTGCCCCTGAGCCGGCCTGAAATTTAATGCAAGACTTAAAATTATGATGACTCTCTCATGGCCTTGCTTCCCCAGTTAGCACATGGAACCCCAGTGGCCCACCCTTTTTCCGGGGAATCTCTAAAATTTATTTTTTTAAAAAAACTAATAATAACAAAAGCACTAACCAAAAACAAACTAAAACAAACATCACATACTACAAAACATTAACAGCAACAAATACACACAAAAACTATTATCACACAAGCAAACGGAAATAAACAAAAAACAATTCCACGTGTGTTACCCAACCGAACCTTTTGGTCGGGGAAATGATTGTTACTCACTATAATTTGTCTTCACTTTTCCCTGTTCGCAGCGCGGGCTGCCGCTTTTGGGAGACTGCACAGTTCTCCGGGCCCGGTCGGGACTGGAGACAAAGGGCTCCCGTGGAAAGAAGGCTTCTGATGTTCTGAGCCTGGTTGGAAGCTCAGAACACAGATGCACGCTTATGTGTCAGCACTGGGTTGCATAATAAAAAGAGTGTCACGTCTCAGCAACTGGAGATGTGCGGGTCTTCATCCTATCACATCAGAAACAACCACAGCTTCTTGAACGGGCATCACTCGTTGGTCCCATGTGGACATGTGGAAGGCTCTTGAAAGAGAGCCCTCAGCGTGTGGGGCACGGTGCCGAGGTCATGAAGAAGTTCAAGGCTTGAGATGGCGCTTCCTGCGGCCTGGATCGGCTCCGGGGGATGGCTGAATATGCTAACCCGAAGGCCCCCCTCCAAAAAGGCAAAGTCCATGTGCATGAGGATCAGTTGAGTCCAGATGCTTCAAACAGAAAGAGCTTCCTCCGCATCGGGAGAATGCGAGCCAATCTTCAGGTATCAACAGGCGATCAAGCGCGAAAGCCTCTTGGGCGAAAGCGCGACGCCGCTCCGATATCTCACTTCGAGTGCGATGCATTCAATTTGCTTTTCCTATTTTCCCTGGGCTCGAACTCGCGCCCGGTTCGGAGTCTGTGCAGATGGCTCCAAAGACCCAGCCAGCACCATGCTTTGGAAGCGGAGGCTCCGAGGTTCTGTTCAGACGAGCGCGACGCATCCTAAGCCAGGGCTATGGTGCAGTGAAAAGGTGACTGCAGCAACCCTGCCTGCGTCGCGTCGCCCCTCTGGGCTTTCGGGGTGGGAAGAGGACCTCACAAGACTGACGCTGGTTTACTAGAGCTACAAAGCGCCCGCGAAATCTAGAATGTGTGGGGGTTGATCAAAAGGTTACCAATTACAAGGTGATATTTCCCACATCGGAGGGGTCTTGGCCAACCTGTCATAGACTATGTCACGAGTCAGGTGAATATGTGTGAACATCGGGAAGGGGGGCTTGGGGTGGTGATTTTCCTTTTGGTTTCGCTTGAAACCAAGGTTAAAAGTTGCGCCGATCATGGTTGTGTGCTTGGATCTATGGTTTCTGCTCATTCGGGGAGGCCGTAACTGCCTTGTTCATGGACAGATAGAAGCAGACGCTATGGACGGGAACTAAGAGCTTTGAGGGGCGAGTTTCTGGCGCTTTCCCCGTCGACGCGAGTCGATGGGCGCATCCCGCCATTCCCTTCATCGGACAGATGCTGGGTTAGCATCCGAGTCAACACTGAGAGGTCCGATACTATCTTCACAGCAGCGTGAACAAACCGTCAGAAACAAACTCAACATCTTTGGAACAAGAAGTGGTTTCCAGCTGTTTTCCTCGGGAGACTTCAGTGTTGTCCTGTGGAATCCACAGGCATGCGCGCCACCCGCGACCCAATCCACGCACTTTGAGCCTGTGAGAGCCTTTTGGCCAGGGCGATAGCAATTGGCAATGTTCAAAGACATTGCGCGGACAGCACAGCATCAAAAAGACTCACCTTGTGCCTGGGGCTAAGCATGGGTAAGCTATTGGAGGGCGTTGAGGGTTGCGCAGCTGCGTGTTGCACCGATGAAGTGAAACAGACGCCCGTCCTCTGCCTTGTTCAACGGGGATCGTACTTGGGCCACATATGCATTCACAACCATCCTGGTAGAACCGGAAGAGGGGTTTGGGGAGGCCGCTGAAGTGAGTACAACCCAAGAGACGAACCTAGGCTGAACACGGGGCCTGGAGAACCATCATAGGACCACAAGACATAGTTGTTTGAAGGTCATTCAGGGATGGATGACGTGGCCCGCACTAGCCAGATCCTCATATGAGGGTTGTGCTCTTGAGCCGACCTTGGAATTTTGTTTTCGGTCCGCAAGCGGCAAGAGGGGAGCACTTGCATATGGGATTTGCATGCCTGAGCAACCAAAGTTTGTTGGAGGCAGCAGCTAGAGTTTGCGGAAGTTCATTTTGCGAACAGCTCAAGCCTCAGATTTGCCAGAGGGATTCAATGAGCGTTGCAGGCGCTCCTTTTTCCCTCTGATTTGTCGAAAAAGGGCATGAACTTCAACCTGAGTGCAGTTCTTGTTGCACTGGCCATGCCTCGAAGGCTTGAGATCGATCTCCCCAGGGGTGGTCCTCTGAACCGTCCTTCCCTCAAGACCGACAGTTGCGGGGTCTTAGGCAATCCTCGGTTGGCGGCAGGGTTCCGGGGGCCAATTTCTACTCCTTGGGCTTGTGAGGCAATGAGCCTTTCTGGGCAGTGGACTCACGGGATTGGGGTTCTCCATTTGGAGAAGACCCCGGGTTTATCACAAACGAAGCAACGCTTAAACACGACCACGCCTGTGCCATTTGGGGAGGAACCAGCGACTCGCCGAATTCCCCGTTTCCCCCCCGGCAAAAAAAGGCAGGCGCCGACTTTTTCCCAATGTCGAGGGTTGTCACAGCACTTTCGGGCAAGGCGGCGACCTCTTCAAGCCCTGGGACTGCTCTCAAAATGGGTGGCTTCCATTTGCCGGTTGGGCAACCTTCGGTTTCCCTTTGGTGGCCAAGGCTTTCTTTCGGAAAGCCGCTGGAGTTGGCATTTGCGTCGATGGAGGAGGTCAGCCATTCGGTGGGCTCAAGCCTGAATCTGGACACGCGAATGAGCTGATACCTACATGTCTTCTTTCCGCCCCCCGACTCCCGTCCAGAGCTCTCAGCAGTTCAAGTGTTGTTTGAGGTTCCCAAGGCTTCGGCGAGATTTCGCCTTTGACCGCGCTTTGCACCTACCTGGGGCTTTCGCCATGACAATGGTAGGGCGTTCAACCGACTTCAGTTCCCAGTTCTGTTTCCTTCTTGAGGGGGTGGGAAAGCCTATCTCGGCAGGGGGAGCTCCGGCTCTCCGGTCTCACATTTGACTGAGATCCGTTTGATGCATCGGCGCCCTGTGTGCTTTTGGTTGGAGCATGAACCACGAGGCCGGGGTCCCGGGCACTCGGAATTGTGTGTGACAGAGGGGAGGTGGGGTTTTTCATCAGCCGACTTTTTGCTCGTTTTGGCCAGGGAACTCCGCTTTTGCGGCTCATGGGATTTAAGGTGGGGCTGGGTGGGTGGGTTGGGCTGGCTGGGTGGGTGGGGCTGGCTGGGCGTGGGGCTGGCTGGGTTGGGTGGGTCGACTGTCGGGGCCAAGGCTTGACTCTGCCCATTCCATGGCAAAAAGTGGGCCTGGAAGATCACCTGATTACTTCTTGGCAAAGTGTTCCGAGCAGCTAAGAGCAAATGATCGAGTAGGGAATTTTCGATCACAACCCATTTGCACGGAACAGTCTAAGTTCTCTAAGAGACATGCAGTGTTTTCCGCCTCAAGCGAGGAAAAGGTGAAGAAGTACTGAGTCCCATGGGTTTTCCGATTTTCTTGGCGTTTCCGATACAACCGCGCTCAAGTGGTCAATCAAATACCTTGATTCGCGCACCACGCGCAGCCTGTCTTTCCTGTCCGATCTGAAAGGAACGTCCACTGCCTCAACCAAGCGCAGTCCTCTTTCAGGGGTAGGAGAAGCACCTCATGCCGTGAGTGACACTACTTTCATTTTGCCTTCAAGCATCCTTGCAAAGTTGACCCCGGCAAGAAACACGTTGGGGTTTCTATCCCTGCGATGCGTTCTAACAGGCCTCAGTTGGTTTTGACGGAAACTAGAGGACATGCCGCGTTTCTGGGAGACACCCCCTCACTGTTGGCATCAGGTTTTTAGTCGTTTTGTTGGTTCTGTGCATTTTTAGTAGGCTGCAAAGAAGACTGCTTTTTTGCCGCCCTGCCAAGGGTTGGAAAGATCCATGTCATTTCCCCCGTTGATCGGGGAAGCCTTCCAACGACTCCACTCGACTCGCGGGTTTTTCGTCGGCGTCAGGGCGACCACCTCGAGCGGGCGCCTTCGAAGCGCCAAGAGAAGAGGTCGCAGGAGGCGCCTTCGAAGCGGAGCCTTGAGCGAAGAGCGGTGCGTTTTTGACGCGCTTCGTGTTCTTGTCTTGAGACTTGTCAAAGGTTTTGGCCACGAACAAGTTTGGGGTATGAGTCTTTGGGTTGCCTTTTCGTTCAGCCCATTCATTCCACGAAATGTCTACAGGAGACGATTTGGGAGACCAAGGCTGTGACGGACTCAAGCAGTGGTAGAGGCTTGCTGTCAATCTACTGCGCCCGGACAGCCACATGGGGTTGTCTTTGTTGGGTACGTTTTTTTTTTTTTTTTTGTGGGTTTCCCGCCCAGAAAGGCACAAGCATACGACTCCAAAGTTGGAATAGAAATCACCAGACGGCTGTCAACTATTCGCACTCACTTCCTGAGTTGGACTTTTCACTTTTTGGGTTTGGACCATTTTAGTGGCCGCCAAGAAGTGTGGTGTATTTTTTTGGGGCCAATCCACGTGAGTGGTTTCTGGTGTGGGTCTTGAGGTCTGGGCGGAGAATCTGGTCGAGGAGATGGCCAGGACGGGGACGGGGGTTCATGGGGACCGTGCTTCACGTTTTCAGCATCCAAGCCAAATAATTTCTTTTAATACCGTCCGGAAGCAGGATGTCCATGCAAGCCAAAGAACCTTCCGTCGAAAGATCTTCTTTTTAACACCAGGGTAACCATCCAAGCCAAAGAATTTCCAGCATCCATGTTTTTCTCGTTCTTTTGACACTGTCCGGAAGCTTCGGTGTGCTTTTGGTGTTTGTTAAACAACAACCAAAAAGGGGGATTTGCCCATCCTGGAGGGGATACTCATTGCTTTTGTTGGGAGCCTCATTTGTTCTCCTTTTCCTCTTCTCAAATGCTTGTAACTGGATACAACTGGTCAAGTTCATGTTGGCGTCCCTCCCGGGCCGTTGTTCTTGACCGGCCAAGCGCGCGGTCAAATCCTGGGTGGATCAGAATGTGTGTGTTTCTTAAGGGTACCCTTCTTGGGCCGGCACTTGAAGGGAGGCCAAAAGCAACCGTTTCTCTGTTTTGATACATTCCCAATCAGACTTAGGGACTCCCTCCCTTGTGCCACAAAGTCTGCCAAAAGCCCGCCGAGGAATCATTCCCCAGCTCGCACCGTTGATTTTTGTGGCACTGAGGCCGGAAGCTGAACACGTGCTTCCCAAGCTTTAAAAAAACATACGAAAGAGGCACCATGTGGAAAGACAGTAGCAAACCAAAGCTTGCGGTAGGCCCCCAACAGCACTGGGCAACGGGGGGTGCAGCGTTTACAGCCGTCAGATGAGCAACACAAGCTTTGAAGCTTGTCTTAGTGCCTCATAAGAAGCTCGGACTTGCCAACAAAAGCCATCGATTTGAGGATGAGTGACGTGGCGGAGAACTTTCTCTACGTGGCCGTGGACACTCAGGCCCACGGGACAAGCATGGCATTCCCATGGCTCCGTGAGACGGTAGATGCCCGCATTGCAGGTTTACAATCCACAGACCATAGGTAGTTGCTAAAGCTTCCTGGTTTCTATGCTTGCAATATGTAGCGCATCCACCGTGCCCTTCATCTGCTTGTAGACTTGATTTTTTCCCCCAGTTTTTCTCGTGGACGGGGTCATGACGGAAAGCGTGTTTGTTCTTGACATGCAGGTCTTGGATTGAAACAGAGTGCCACATATTTTTGTTGCAGCTGGCGCCTTAATGGACACGCATTCGAATAACTTTTGACCGACCACCAAGCGGAATATTCCTGGTCTAGTGTGGACACCCATGTTTGGCATGGGCGACTCTAATGAGACTGATTTAGCTCGCGTTTGGGGAAGCTTTCTTTTATTTGCGGTGAGGGGGGGGAGCCTGATATGTCCATTTGGATCTCTTCCCCCCCCCCCCCCCCGATTTTCAGGTCCAATACTTTGACAAGAAGAGGTTTAATTTCTTTCCAGCAGAGTGTGCGCACATCCCGCACAGGTTTTTTGTCTGCTTGAGGCCTCCTCAAAAAGCACAGCCCAAAAGCGGATCCCCGCCCATCTTGGGCACCGCGAATGTGAGTTTGGAAGGATGCAGGAAGAAGCCTGTAGAATCCTGATGTTTCATGACATATCTGGTTCCCCTCATTTGCTGGTTTGGATTCGTGGAATCGGGATTTGAACCCTGTTTCTTGTTGAGGGTAGATGAGAAATCACCCCTGACCACCAAACCACAGAACAACCAATGAAAGCTGCCTATTTGGGCCGCTTTTTAAAGGGTACCCCGAAAAAGGAGTTGTCTGGAAGCCAAGGGGACAGCTGAAATCGTCCCCAAAGTTTGAGGCAGCTGAAACCCATGCAAAGGGAGTCCCCTTGGCTCAAATGAACCAACTCTATTGCATACCTTCATGCTTTGAATGGAGTTTATCACCCCCAATTCAAATCATGAGCTTGCAAATTCAAAATCTGCACCGCAGGCGGCACACTGCAACCTACAGGCAAACCCCTTCTTTGGCAAAAGCTGCCAGCCGATTGATTCGGGAATTCGAAACACGTAGGTTAAAAGAAGGATGCGGTTTCCGTCCCATCAGACAAGGGGCATCAACAGCAACATGAACGCTTGGGTGCTCCAGAAAAGGGGCCGCAATTCATCGGTACTCACTTGAAACGTTCTGTTTCAAGGTTTCTGGAGGGCTCTCCCCATACAAATGCGCTGTGCTTTCCCAGCTCCGAAGCGCGGAAAGTCCCAAACCCAACAGCTCGCTCGCGCTCCGTCGGTCCTTCTGGCAGTTCCCGGGGCTGGTGGTGCGGCCGAAGGGCCCCTTCGCGTCCTCCTCGGAGTGAGCAACAAAGGGGAGCGAGCTGGGGGGCTGGGGAGGTGGGGTGGGGTGGGGGGGATTGCGGCCATGACCTAAGATTTCCAGCCTATGGATTCCTCTTGAAGGTTTTGCCATATTGTCAAACAGGAGGCAAAACGACAACCCCAAGATTTCCCGAAGGCATCGAGAAGGGTTCTTCCACTGGATGTTTTGTGCATGAGCTTGCATCACATGGTTGTGCATCGATAAGCTCATCCTATATGGAGGACTTGCATCGCGAAGTTTACTTTGAGGGCTTGCATAGAGACCTTGCACAGGGAAGTGGCGTGGAGAGATCTTTCATTTAGAGAACTGCATGGAATACTTATGACTTTTGGCGAATTTGCAGAAACATGTGGAGAACTTGCACACGGAAACTGTGAGTTAAGATGGCTTTTGCGGCTGCGGAAGACGAGCACAATCTTGAATTACGTTTTGCCTGCTGCAGGTAAGATGGATGAAAGGTAAGTTTTTCAGTGCTTAGGAAGTCAAGAAATAACGACCCCTTTGCCCCCAAAGGCATGGTAACTTGCCTAGTTGTGTGTTCACTGGTGTGAGGTTTGCATGAGGCCACTTTGGTTTAGGTTGAGGGTTGCATGACATGACACACTTGTCAAACGGCAAACGCCATTTGGCTCAAGCGCTCAACAAGAAAAAGAGCGCTGAGTGCGGAACTAGAGTTTAGAAACAACCCCCTGAACCGCTGAGGGATTAACCACGGTCAATCCACCTCTTTTTGTTCGGGGCGCAGCCTTTGGCGCGCGTTTGGGGTTTCTTGCTCTTTTGATTGGTTATCAGCCGTATAGCCATTCTTTCGGGATTAACTAGGCCCTCCCTCAGCGGTTCCCCCATAAGGGGGCGCGCATGGCCGTCGAGGAAGAGAGCCGCAAACAAGAAGCGAGTGTGGTGGGAGCTCCAGGAGGACGTGATCGACGAGGTCCAGCAGCGTTTTGGGTTTACACCACCCAAGTTGCAGTGGGAACAGGGATCAGAGGTGCAGCTTGCTGCCCTTCGGGCCTGGAACCGGGACGTCACCGAGCAGCGTTGGGAGGAGCTTCACAGGTGGCATCAGCCTACGGCCCTTCGCATCCGGGCAATCCGTGAAGAAGAACGGAGGGCCGCAGCCACTGGCGCGGCAGGTGCAAATCCAGTGCCTGCCACTCCCTCATCTCCGACTCCTTCTACACCACCGCAGCAGCAGCAGGCGGCGCAGCCTTCCGTGGCCCAGCAGGCTTCACCTGCTGAGGCTTGGTTGTCTGCTCCGGCTTTGCCTACAGCGAGGACCGCAGCCCAAGGCGCGGTGACTGGTACAGCTCCGAGGACAAGAACATCTACGACCTCCACACGGTCAGTGTCAAGGCAAGTTCTGCGAGCAGTCTATTCCCAAGTGCCCATCGTGCTTAGGTCTCGCTCTCGGTCAAGAACTCCGACACCGACCCAGGAGGCCGCAGCCCTCGGCGCGGCAGGCGAGTCGAGCAGTCGGGAGCCTTCGGGAACCCGCAGAACTCCTCGCCCGACGACCAGTTGATCCTCGCGTGGCAGATCGAGGAGTGTGCCATCAAGGACCTCGCCAACCGACAGACCGATCGTGCTGGCGCCAAGGAGCTCGGCCTATCCGACGGTCCGCATCGACCGGACCGGCACGTGGACACTGCAGAGGGAGCAGCCCTCCGGCGCTCCACGGGCATTTGCAGGCCGAGCCCGCTCACGTCTGCCGCGGTTCAGTGATCCTCACGAACTGCCAACGGACGTGTGGCTCCGCCCCGAGGCCTACGGGGAGAGGTCTAGTTCCTCGACCCCAAACTACGGGAACGCGGAGGTCTACCACCTGGAAGACTACTCCGACGGGGACACGGTGCACAACACAGAAGATTTGCTTTCAGGCAGAGCAGCATTCCGGGCGGGTGGGGTATACGAAGCACCGTTTCATAGACCTACAGTGCCGGCCTCACCTTCGGCCCCTGCTACGAAAGCCACAGTAAAGTGCGGACCGCGGCCAGCGGCGCGGGGAACAGTTGCAGCATTTTTGGCAAGCAGTCGCGGGCGTGTTCCGAGCAAAGCAAGATCTTCTTCGCCCCCACGCTTAGCGGCACCGCCAGCCAGAAAGGCTTCTGTCCCTGCAAACAGCCGGCCTGGCGCTCAACGTCGTCCTGGATTGGCACGGGGTGCTCGACGTGAACATCCGCTCTGGGGGAAGGCTTCACCCACAGATCGTGGACGGATTGATTCGCAGAGCTCCTTGAGGAGGTTCGCAGGTAGCAAATCACCTGGTGCTCACGACAGGGGTGCAGCCGTTGGCGCACCTAGGATAGTTTCCCATCCTGTGCAGGGGGCAGCCGTTGGCGCCCCGAAGAGCTGTGGCGCATAGACACACGAAGTCACACATTTCCAATTGCATACAACTGCATTGGTGAGCCTTCACATTTGCATCCAGTTTGCAATCAAAAGTTTAGGTTCAAAGGAGATTCCCCATTATCAAGTAGTGAGGTATATCAACCCTTGTGTGACTGAGTGTGTTGCTGCATCATTCAATAATCTGTTTTGAGTGTAGCCGTAAGTGCACATCTCATAATCCCACCAGGCACAAATCACCGGCCTTGGAGAGTGCTGCCTTTGGCGCACTGACTTGGTTCGCGTGTGCAGGAAAAGCTATTGCATCTGTGCGGCTCAGGCATGAATCCCTCTGGCATCACACCCCCATCCGAAGATAGGTCTAGATCCTCACATGGCACAGACTATGATGACCCAGACCTTGCGGGTGCAATGGTGCCAGCCATGTCTGTTGTTAGGCATAACCCTAATAGCCCTGCACCAGATTCCGACGCAACCCCTGTTAGGCGCATGTTCGTTTCAGAACCATCCTCATCAGAGCCGGCTGGAACGCCCGATCCAACCCAGAACCTCCCAGCTGCTGCATTTGTTGCGGGTGCCGTCGTTCAACGTGCCCACCATGCTTCCGATGTCGCGCTTCAGGCCGCAGAACATGCACAGCAACAGCAACTGCTGGCTGAGCAGGCCCGAAGGGAGGCGGGGGAACTCCGGGAAGCCGCCCAACAAAGGGAAGGGTTGTTTAGGCATCAGGCAATGAACCTTGTAACCCAAGCTCAACAGGCCGTGAATTATGCACGTGAGCACGAGCTCAACGCAAGGCAGCAAGCCATTGGCGCTGCGGAGCAAGGACAGACTAGGGCATTAGCTGAAAGGTATGCAGCAGAAGTTCGCAACAGGGCTAATGCTGAACAGGCCCAGGCCCAAGCTCAGACCCAATACCTTTGCCGTAGCCGAACGTGATGCCACCATTCTAGCTCTGCAAGAGAAGGATTTGCAACAAGCGTCTAGGTTAGCCGAACTTGAAAGGACGGTTTCCCTTTTGCTTGAAGCGTCAGCCTCCGACTCGCTCGCCGCAAAGTGCCCCGCAAGCACAAACCGATAATGGTACGGATTCTAATACCCCTCAACCCAAAGGGTCGCATAACCGGAGCTCCCCCATTTTGGGTGGACAGGATGTGTCAATGGGTATCCAAACGGGGGCTTCATCCAGTGGATTGCAAGACCAAGCAAACCAGCAGAGTGGACTTGATAGATCCTTACAACAGGGTTTAGATAGTGCCGCACCTCAAGCGGGTCCTCATCATACAACTGGTGTTGACTCGGGCGCCCAGCCCGGTGCTTCCTCTGCCAACCTGCATGTCACATTCCAGGATGTTGCAACCCCACGTGATGTTGCCGCAGGAAGTGTGGGACTCGTAAAGAGCCTTGCCCTTACCGGCCCAACACGAGACATCGCAGGAAGTGCGGGACTCGCAAAGGGTTCTGCCCCTACCGATTCAGAGCAATGTGCCGAAGCAGCGATCGCCAAAGGAAGTGCCACGCCCGTCAAGGGCGCAGCCCCTACTGGCGCATTCGATGTAGGTGCAGGTGCCGCAAGCAACAGTGCTGTGTCCGCCAAAGGCGCAGCCGTTGGCGCGCAGAGCAGTAGTCAGGATGAGAAAAGTGAGATAGCAGATGTTAAGCAGCAAATTGCTTCCCTAGCCTCAATGGTGCATCAGCTTAGCACTTTGGTCGCGGCGCAAAGCGTGGCTCCTCCTCCAATGGCTTCAGCTCCCTGCCCTGCCCCAACTGCCGCAAGGGCAGCTGCTAAGGCATACCCGGTTCCCATAATCCCCCTAAGTTTTAGCGCGGGAATGGTCGACACAACCCCTAAGGCTGCATCAGACGCGAGCTCAGAGTCCTCATCAAGTTCCGAGAACGAGGATGATGATGTTGCCGATGAACCCGAACCCACTGGCGAGTGTAGGGTTTGCGGTGGCCACGACGAATTGTCATGCCCCCCCCGTCTCTCAATGAACGAAGTGGGTGTAGACACCAACAGTGGTGATGCAACTCAGGGGGGCGCTGCATTTTGCGCGCCAAGTGCTGCTTTCAGTGCGGTAGGTGATGCTCACGGCACACTCCCAGACTCCGCCAGCGCACACCAGACCAAAAGTTTCGCATCCCAAGAGGAGGATGTGGTCCGCATCAAAGACTTGAAGGATTTGACATTTCCTGCCCCTCCCGAGGATGCGGGCCAAGCAAGAGGTTATGTAAACCAGGTTTTAATGGCCATAGGTAGACTTCAGAAGAGCCCGGGTGATGAACTTTACTTGTGGGCGCAAGGCTGCCTAACTAAGAGTGACGCACAGTTGAGAGCTGATCAAAGGTTCCCACGAACCGATCGAGAAGTCGCTGCGAAGCTCCTAAAGACATGCCGCAAAGGTAAGTTTGGGCTGTTGTTTCAGGGAATGGTTGAGCATGAACGCTCCATGACGGGAGGCATGCCCAATGGACGCATCATGATGGCTTCCATCTTTCGTCACTTTCAACTAGAAAGGGACCGAATTGGTGTGCTCGGTGAACGTAGTTTGTTGAACCTCAAACTAGCCGGGCTGTCAGTAGCCGACCTTGAGGCGTTTCGCGATAAGTATCAGTACGTACTGTCCGCGATCCCGATTGACGAGTTGCCCAAGGAGCGTACGCTCTTCAATCACTTGGTTGATGAACTCGCCAAGTGCACGGCCATGAAATCTAAGGTTGACAAGGCCATCGAAGCCTCCGGGAGCAGCCATAGGCGCTCTACATCTTGGTTATGGGCTAAGGTAAGGAACGCAATAGATTTAGACCAGCAAAAGCGAAATAGAGATGGGTTTGAAAAGAACCTTAAGCTTAAGCCGACGGTCTTGACATCTACAACATCCCAAAAGGATGATGTTCCTGCCAATCCAGCCGAAACCAAGAAGAAACGGGGCAAGAAGGCCGGGAAGAAAGAAGAGAAGCCGGCAGCAAAGAGCACCGCGCCCGCGGCGCCTGCCCCTTCTGGCAAGCCACCAGGAGGGCCGCCACCCAAGGCGAAACCCAAGGGCAAGCAAGGGGGTGATCTCACTCCCCGCTCTAATGCCGTAAGCAAAACTGCAAAAATGACGCCAGCTGAGAAGGCAAAAGTTCCGTGTATGTTCTTTGCGTATAACTGTTGCTACGCCAAGCAATGCGCGTTCTCCCATGATCCGAACAAAAAGTACACGGGACCACCGCCCAAGTCCATCTCTAAAGCCAAGGGGCAGCCTTCGGCGCCCGCGGCTGTGGCCCCGCTGATTCCGGCGGTCCCAGCCATCACCGATAATAAGGTGACTTGGTTGTGGGATACTGCAGCTGGCAGGCATCTCATTGGGCGGCAAGCCCTCGGCAGTGTGATGCACAAGTGCGTCCGGCCGAGTTCGACACCCGTCGGATTCGCGACCGGTGGAGGTGCACAACAGGGAAATACGTCTCGTCGACCAAGGTCACTTGTTCGTTTGGGACCCAAGGGAGGATGTGCCATATCTCGTTCCACCCGATGACATCTCAAGATGCACCATCAAGGTCCCACGCCGAGCTCGCATCAATGCAACTCGTGTTGTAGAATATGTGCCCCAGTATGACGAAACCGTCATCCCAAAGCTTGCTGATCAGCCATCCAATCTACAGCCCGTCGAGGCCGCAGCCAGTGCAGGCGCGGCGGTGGATGGAGACGATGCCGTTTCCGTTGCGGATGGGGAACTCTTCGAAGCAGGACCTCCTCCGATTCCACCGCCAGAAGCACCGCCAGTCCCACCACACCGGGACGATGAGGTGCCGCTTGCAGAGCTAGCCGATGGCGAGCCAAGCGATGAGAGGGTACTCCGGGCAGCAGCCAACTCTCCCGAGCACCTTCGATCACACTTCCCAAAGAATCCATTCTGTCGGATATGTGCGATTGCTAAAAACACCGCAGCGCGTGTTGCTCGCAAACCCGATGGTCGTGCCGATGACGGGATCGACAATCCTACTGCCCCGTTTCAACAGCTCGCCACTGACAGTGTCATCCTTGCGAAAGGAGATGAACATGCGGGCATTGGAGTCGGAGGGATTAAATCTCATCACGTCATCAGGGATGTTTTCTCTGGAGCAAGGATTGCATATCCTGTATCCAAAAGGGACACAGCAGCCCATTCCAAAAATCTAAGGCACTTCCTAGGTTTGAAAGCCAACGAGCTCTTACCGACATGTCTAGTCAAAATGGATGAAGCTGGAGAGCTTGAAGCGGCAGCTCATGAGGTCGGATTAACACCCGAAACCTCGTTGCCGAACCGATGGCCCCACAATGCCGAGTTGGAAAGGGACATCAGGGAAGAAAAGGAATGTTGCAGATCTATCCACCTCCAGAGTGGGTTGCCATACGATCTACACACTCACTCCTATCCCTTTGCGTGCCTCTCCATGTCATTCGACAGACCTGCAACATTCGACAAGGCTAAGACCCAATGGGAAGCATTGACAAAGTCGAAGTTCGATGGCATTAGGCATTGCTTCGGTCAGCTTGTCTATTACCGTAAAAAGGGCATTAATAAGCGCACTCTAGAACCCAACTTGGCACCTGCTTTGTTTTTGGGCTGGAGGGTTGACGCAGGCCTTCGGTATCGCCATGTGGTCAAGGTCCTAGATTATCAAGAATTTAGGACTCGTCGAGCGATTGTAGTGCATGATGTCCCGGAAGCAGAACTCTTCGTTGAAGAAGGTGAGCCTTGCTTCCCCGTTGCGGCAGCAGCCCACAAGGCGCTGCGGACGGGGGAAGCCGAGGGTGAGCTCCCAGAAGTCGCTCTTAGCGAAGTAGCTGCACCGCCGACTCCGGCTCCAGGCACGCCGCGAGGGGTGTACATCACTGTGGATCGGATAATTCGGTTCCGTGAAACACCAGGTTGTCGAGGTTGTACTGGGCGCACCCGGTACCATACCCCCGAATGTCGACGCCGCTTCGCAAGGCTTGTCGATACAGAGAAAGCCGAGGAGCGCTCCAAGCGCTCGGCTGCCGTCGAGGTAGAGCGGTCACTTCGCCCCTCCGAAGCGATTGACCCAGTTCATGCAGCCAAGGAGGCACGTCTCGAAGAAGACGATGCCGACCTTAAAAAGGCACTTGAGCTTTCCCGCCTTGAAAAGGCAGATCTATCTGATCCCGATGAGCTCGAGAAAGCACTGAGGGCATCCGAAGAGCATGATGATGCTCTTCGCGGCAAGCCAGCTCCGTCTCGGCCAGGGGGAATTCCTCCAACCGCGCCGCCTGCAGCCACAACTGGCGCGGCAGTGACAACAACCACTGCAACCTCCACGTCACTCACGTGCCACGTAGCCGACTCCTTCACCAAGAGGGAGGCTCAGACTCTGCCAGTGTTCGGCATGCCATGTTCCAAAAAGGAGCCATGCAAAAAGTTTTCCGTAGGGAATAAGAGGGCCCGCAAGCGTATCGCGCGGGGAAATTCTATGCCTGTAATGTTCGAATATGCATGTTCAAGTGACTCCACTATGGGAGCAGTGCATCAAGCATTGGGCATTCCCCACGTGAGACTGGCTAAAGAACACATCGATCTTGAAACCAATGAAGGGGATGAGCAACTGACCGCTCAGTTGCAGTCTTGTTGCAAGCCTAACATGTGGGCAGCCATTCCGTGCACCTCCGGGTCGCCATGGCAAAGGCTAAATGTCCATAAGTATGGCAATAAATACAAGCAGTATCTCCGTGCACAGGTTAAAAGGTCGGAGGCGTTGTTCGCAAGGTTCACAAAGCACGCCGAAGTAGTGATAGAACAAGAGGGTCACGTCACTTTCGAGTGGCCTCGCGACTGCGAGGGATGGGAGCGCCCCGACGTAAAGGCACTCTTCGAGAAGCATGCGTCTCGCTTCCACTCAGTGACTTTCCACGGGTGTGCAGTAGGTTTGACTGACAAGGAAGGGACACCCATCAAGAAGCCGTGGCGTCTCATGACCACATCCAAGGAACTTCATGATGGGTTCCAGAATAGGACATGCCCCCACCAACACTCCTTCAAGCATGCACAGGCCGCAGGTAGCAACACTGCACGCACCGCCTTTTATCCACAAGAAATGTGCAAGATAATCGCTAGTGCGTTATATCCGCATGTCGCAACACCATGCGCGCCTGCGATGCCAGTCCAGGCTGTCATCGTGCAAGAGGAGCATCGGGAAAAGGAGCAGTCCTTGAAGCATACCTCCGCACTTTCGGGTGTTGGGGCTCTCGCGTCAGTTGTTGAATCAGATCCAACCTCCCGCAGATTCTTTGAAGAACTCTTTGACTTGGATAATCTCGTTAGGGAAATTCAGGGAATTCCAAAGCAGGAGACTTCTCCCGACATAGCCGCCATGGTCACAAAACTTCTTTCACGTTCAGAAATGCTTGCCTCGTCCGAGGCATTGCAGGCCATAAAGGAAGAAGCAGACGGCTTAGGTAATGCGGGAGTCTGGGATCTCAGCACCGTGAGAGAACAAGGAGAGGTCGCTGCTGAAGCGCGACGGACGCACACTAAAGTCCACTTCGGGCAACTAATGACTATCGCCTCCATCAAATTCTTTGAGCTAGCAAAGCATCTACAGAAAGTGAAGGGGCGTATAGTATACCGAGGGGACTGTGCGCGGGACGAATATGGGGCGGCGGTCGTTTATCAAGAACTCGGCGCCAACCCTACGTCCGTTCAGGGTTTGAACAACTGCCTTGCCTACGGCTCACTGCCAGGTCACAAAACCACGGCGGCAGATGCCGTAAAGGCATAGATCCAGGCCCTACTTCGATCTCAACACCAGACGTGGATATCATTGCCGCCGGAACTTCGTCCGAAGTGGTGGAAAGAAAAGTTTATAAAGCCGGTAGTCCTTCTAGTAAAAGCACTCTACGGTCATCCCGACGCGGGGGGGCTATGGGAGCAGCCAAGAATTTCCAGGAAACTTTTACTTCCCCTCAACCGGCTTAATGCTGTCCACTTATGTGGATGATCTAACACTTTCAGGGCCGGCAGAGCAGCATGATCCTTTTTGGGAAAAGCTGATGTCATGTGTTGATATTGAACCCCCAGAACCGATATATCGTGTTTTGGGAAGGAATCATGTCATCATTAACGCCCCGAAGTGCGAGCCTAATCCAGCCGAGAGCGCAGCCTTTGGCGCGCTGTCCAACGCAATGGCTTTTGATATGGTTGACTACGCCAAACAAACTGTTGATCTATATGTCTCCATTTCAGGTCAGCCGATTAGTAAGCTCCGCAAGGCATTGACCCCATTCTGTCCAGAAGGGTCATTGCCAACACAAGATGATGCCGAAGCAGGTGAATTGAGCTCAGCCGCTTGTAAAATCTTGATGAAGGCCTTGTGGTTGGGACGTCTTGCACGTCCAGACATAATCAAGCCCATCGGGGATCTTGCAACGTGCGTTCAAAAATGGTCGCGTAATAATGATAGGCAGTTGGCTAGGCTAATAGCTTACATTAACACGACCACAACGCACAGGTTGGTTGGCACAGTTCAAGACGATCCCAGAGAGCTGCATCTTGCGCTCTACGTCGACGCTGACTTTGCAGGAGAGGAGGGGGCTAAGTCTACATCAGGGGGGTTTCTCGCCCTGAAAGGCCCGAATTCCCACTTCCCCTTAGCATGGATTAGCAAGCGCCAGACTTCTGTGTCGCGTTCCACTACAGAAGCAGAGATTGTGTCGTTAGCATTTTCTTTGTATCAGGAGGGACTCCCAACACTTAGTCTGTGGGATCGACTATTGGGTCGCCCAATGACCCTCAGGATCCATGAAGACAATCAAGCTACTATTCTGGTTGCAAGGAAAGGGCACTCTTCGAAGTTGCGATCAATTTCTAGGACACATAGGGTTAACCTAGCATCCCTTGCAGAACAGTTACAGGAAGGCACTGGAGTAGAGCTTGAGTATGTGAAGACCGATTTCCAAGCTGCCGATATCTTTACCAAGGCTTTGCCTCCACATAAGTGGGATCACGCCTTGAGGCTCCTGGGAATGCGCACAGACCTCCCAGAAGAGCTAGAAGACACTCGATTCAACATCAAAAGTAGAAAGTCATTCCGAAAGCAGTGCTATGAGTACTAAAAGTGCCAAAATATCCTTCATCCTTCTAAAGCCTTGATGACCAGGGAGCAGCGTATCGCGCTCCAAAGCAAAAGCTTACCCTGCCTTAGTGCACACGGCGAGGGGGGAGTCAAGAAATAACGACCCCTTTGCCCCCAAAGGCATGGTAACTTGCCTAGTTGTGTGTTCACTGGTGTGAGGTTTGCATGAGGCCACTTTGGTTTAGGTTGAGGGTTGCATGACATGACAAACTTGTCAAACGGCAAACGCCATTTGGCTCAAGCGCTCAACAAGAAAAAGAGCGCTGAGTGCGGAACTAGAGTTTAGAAACAACCCCCTGAACCGCTGAGGGATTAACCACGGTCAATCCACCTCTTTTTGTTCGGGGCGCAGCCTTTGGCGCGCGTTTGGGGTTTCTTGCTCTTTTGATTTAGGAACTCCAAAGTACTTCTTCCAAAGCCGGAGAGCTCTTGGATTCACCCACAGATGAGGGTTCCCAACGACTGCAACCCTTGAGGACTGATGCGCACGGTCATTTTGATGCTTGCCTACCAAACAAGTTGGTTTCGCTGAACAGCTCCCGCAAAAAAGAGAGGGAGGAAAACAAAGAAAGAAGAAGCGCCGCAGATTTGTCCACTTGCATCCACACCATTGCTCGCATCAATTCTTAGCGGTCCCGCCTCGACTCGACCAACAGTCCGCGCTTTGCGAGGTACCACTTTGCGTCTCTCAAGTCCAACGTGGATCTGACCAAGGCGGGCAGCGCAGCTTTGGAGAGACGGCCACATTTGCTCTTGCGGTGATTTCTCGGCAAGGTCCAGCAACGTCATTGGGGGCCCACGGGGTGTTGCGACGTCACCCAGGAAGGCTTGTTTCCAGCGGGATTCCTTATTTCGCTTGGCAAATGTGCGTTGATTTGCCCCCAGAATTTGGGCGGAATACGATACGCCCGGGTCAGAGCTTGCGTGGAACATTTTGCAACAAGAGAATTCCCCTTTCTTGCAGTACCACTCTGCATGGTTTGTCTGCTGATTTGGGCCCCTCTGCTATTTCCCAACAAGAGGTCTTCAAGGTGATCTTTTCTTCCTTTGGGATTTCCCTTGAGCGCCATGTAACCGAGACTCCACATGCGAACGGGCGTTTGACCCATGTTTGAGCCGTTGCTTTTAATTCCAAGTCAGCGCAGGAACGAACAGCCGATTTGCTGTTGGGCTGGTGGCCTTCGTGCTGGGTCACTCCAGCGCTGTTCGTCCCAACTTGACAGATTGAGAGGGCCTAAATGATGACCGAATGGGGCCTTGGTACTTTTCAGACAAAATTGAGTCATGATCATAGGGCAGAATGATAGTAATTACGCGTTTAAGCAGATTCCAACTTGATTAGCGTAAACTATGAGGCGTAGTATGAGTCACCACGTTCCCTGTGATTGTCCACGTGCGAACGCCCCTCGATAAACACAGGTCCACTCCCAGTAGGTAGCATTGTCCGTGCCTTATTTCACTGGGATTACCTTCTGAGCGGCATAGCGACATTCCAAGCTACGATGTGGAATAAGCCCATTCAATTCACTTGAACGTGCCTTCCCACAACCCACCCCCCCTGCATGGTGTCTCAAAAGATTTTCCTCACCCAAGGAAAATGGACCAGGCACCTTCCTTCCCTCAGGGTCGCTGCCGATTTTTGTTCTCCTACATTTTCTGACTAATGCCACCCCGAAAGAGGGTTGTATTGGATTTTAGGGAGCCATAGCGAAAGTGAGTTGGTTGATGGAGTCCTCTTCGGAGAAGTTTCTCTGTTTCTCCCACTGAACGAGTGAATCCTCGCTGGGGCTATCCTGGAATCCTGAAGGAATAGCCCCGTGGGGAGATGCACTCGTTAACGATGGTTGTCAGGGAACCAACTCAGCTCATCTGTTCGTAGGCTGCAATCACAGGCCACTTAATGTATTCCCCGGAATGATCAAGCTTGCAATTATATGGGGGGGGTGTTTGCCCTCCAAAGATGTAAGCCGCATCTTGTCTCAAAGGGCATACTCGGGATGAGAATCAACCAGACGTTTATGAATCAACTGGGTTCATCCTTAGTGCCTATGACCCCCCAAACCCCACTGAGGCAAAACAATTACTTTGTTTGTCTTTGGTTCCCTGGCAACACGTTCACTTCTCAGAGTCACTGGAAGGGTCCTTTGGTTCCCTTTACCCTTTTTCCAACGATCATGGAAGTGGACCAGCGGCCATTTCAAGGATGGAAATCTTTGAAACTTTCTCCTCTCCACTTCCATGATTGTTGGAAGGCCATTTACCATCCTGGCAAATGTCCTTGGTTCTTAGCAGATGAGCATTGGAGTGAACCCCCATAAACCCTGCAACGGGTGGTTTTCCCATTGTTGGGGGAATCCCAAAACCTCCGGTTCCTTGCCAACACCACTTGACTGCTATTGGGTCAAAACTAACCCCCCCAAAAAGTGAAACCCTTTTTGCAGGGGGGCCGTTCCAGCCACCAAGACCCGGCTCGTTTTTTCGTTCCCCATTTTTGGAGTCGATCGGGCCAGGTGCTCCAGGTGAGCTTCACCTTTTCGGATCCCAGGGGTATCCGGCCCAAGGGCATTTGTACCTGGAGGCGCCCTGGCGTCGAGTTTTTTTTGTCGTTCCTTCTTCCTTCTTTGGTTATTTGGTCCTTTTTGGGTCCTTTTTTGGGTCCGTTTTTGTTTCGCCCGTTTTTGGGCCGTTCTTGGGCCGTTGTTTTGGGTCCCCTGAAATTTGCATCATGTCTTGTTCCACACTTCTTCTTGCGTTCTTTGGGGGACAAACTGAATAAGCCAGGTACGGGGAATCAGGTTGCTTTTCTTTCATGGAAGCCATTTTCATGGCAGATGAGGTGGCGCTTAAAACCATGGGTTTTTTTGGGGGGGGGGTGGGTGGTTGCAGGGACACCTAAAGGACAACCTTTTGCGGTCCCCCTAACGACAAACCCATCTCTGGAATCCACCGTAGCTTGACTCCGCAACCGATCTCGTCGGGAAGCAACTACAAGCTCGAGTTTTCTTGGGCACTCCGATTTTCGCGAGCAAACAGGCAAAACCCAGGCAGGTGCCCTCACAAAAGACCCCCCAAATATTGCAGCGGAACTTTGCAATTTTAACACAGTTTGCGGTTGTTATACTACTGCAATACAATTTACCAGTTTGTGTGTTTGTTTTACTACTGCAATATAAGGGCTGTGGTGTTTCCACAACCTTCACTTTTTGTTTCCGCAGGCTGGAGTGAGATCTCGGAACATGTCGAGATGGGGTCTCAGGGTGCGGGACACTTCTTTTCTTGCAACACATTTCGGGGGTTGTTTGACAAGGAGTCTGGTGTATTTTGGGAGCACTTCCTTTTCTGGAAATCTTCTGGGATCAGACCTCCCAAAAGAGGTTTCTGCGTTGTTGTCTAGGAAGTGTGTAGGAGCTTTGAACATTTTCAGGGCTGAAATCCACCTTAAATGGCACAAATGGAAACTCCTTCCAGAACGTTCGACGAATTCCAACCATGAGGGATGTCTCACGAAAAAGGTACACTGGAAATCAGCCAACCAGTTGGAAGATTGCCCGGTTCGACACCACTCCGACCTCCCATGTGCTTAAGTCGATTTCAATGTTCACGCCTGATCAATGGGTTCCCTTTTTGTTTTTGCTGGGAGAGTTGAACCCATGGGGTCCCCTGGGATGAAGAGTTTCCTCGATCAAGAAAAACGGATCGGATCGGTTTTCTTTCGGGTTGGCACCTGGAGCAAATGGAGGATTTTTGTTTTTGCTGCCTTATGGATCAAGCGCCTTGTCGGTGCTCCGAAGGGTCCATCCGGGTGAGATGGGCATCTTGGGAGAGTTGGTTTTGAGAATGCACCATGTTCGTGGATTCGTGAAGGACCTTTGTTTTGTGGGGTGCTGGGGGCCAGACCTCAGGGCCGTTGGGGGCCAGGTGTTTAACTGTTGGCAATTTCTCGAAGCGAGGACCTGAATGGGAGGAGTCGTTTGGGGATGAAGCCAAGGACCTTGGTACGGTCTTTGGGAGGAGTTTGTGCCTTTCCGGGGCATTGGAAGATTTCTCTTTCGCCTTGGCGAGAATTCGATGCGTGCAGGTTCAACTTCTCCTTTAACTCCAGCAGAGACTTCTACTCGCAGGCAGGTGCTGAAGGGGATAGATTTTGGGGTGAGGTTTACCTTTGTGCCTGCGGGGGCAAGCTAAGGCACTCCCTGGCAACGTCCACTTTGGATGGTCAAGAGGGATCCCTTAAATGGATAACCCGAAGAGAGCAACGAGAATATTGGGGGGGGGGGGGGGGAAAAATGGAGAAAACAGGGGGCCTGGGGGGAAGAGGGAGGAGTGTAGGGGTTATTGGGTCAAATGTTGTTATCCAACGTTTTAACACCCTTGTTTGATTTCATCCTATATTTTGTTGTAGGGTGTTAGGGGTGGATTTTCTGGGGGCCGACATTTTTTTCATTTGAAAGAGTTAGCCCTTTTAGTAGTTATTAAGTTCTGGGGTGTTGGTGGTTCATTTGTTTATTCCTATTCTTGTTCAAAGTCACTTGTTGCTTCCATGTAATCTCTCACAGTATCGTTATTGTTTTCTTGACCTTTCACTCTTAGTTGGTGCTTACTTGTTTGTTGGTGTTTTTTCATTCTGTATTTTCCTACAAAGCATTTACATAAAGGACATTCTACTTTCAATTGGTTATAGTCTTTCTGTTTTTCATTTATGTCTTCTTTGTTCTTCTCTCTATAGTCTTTTGCTTTTTGTTTTATTTCGTCTTTATGGTTTTCACGATAATTCTTTTTCTTTTCTAGTATAGTGTCTTTGTTATTCTCTCTATATGTCTTTTTCTTCTCTACAATCTGCTCTTTGTTGTTTTCGTAATACTCCTTTGACTTTTGCTGTATTTGTTCTTTGTGTGCTTCTCTATACCGTTGTTTGCTCTCCAAGCATACATTACATTGTTTTCTTCCCTCGTTGAACTTTTCTAACAATTGAAAGACTTTACATTTGGAACATTGCTTTTTGTCTGTCATTGGTCTCTATATGTTTAAGGGGTTATTTATTTAGATAAGTTTAAGGGGTTTTATAGGTTAAAAGTTCAGTATAATTATAACATATAAGATTTTACATGTTATTATTATATTATGATTATAATTTCAGTTCAGGATAATAATCTAATTGGTTTGTCTTACTTCTTTCATACATCATTTTAAAAATAATATTAACATCTCTCACTGTATTCTGAACATTAAACTTTTTACTTTCAATAAATAATTTGATATTTTCTTTAACATCTTCTCCTTTCTCTTGACTATAACCCAACATCCATAATATATCATAAATCATGTCATATTTTTTCTTACTGATTTTAAGAAACTGTTTAACATAATCGTAAGGTGGTATTTTATTTACAGTTAGAAATATTAAAATCTCATCTTCTACATTTCTATTATTTATTCTTTTTATTTCCAACAGACATTTGATTAAAAATTGATTATCTCTCCATTCCTGACAATTTTCACATTCGTCTTTTTCATCCATTGAATAATTAATAATATTATTCACTATTTCATTAGGCAAATTCAATTTATACAATCCCATATTTTCTTTTTTGAAGTGACAACAATCATAGCATTTTTTATCGATATAATTATTGATTCCATCACCGTTCATTTTTCTCTTAATATATAAGGTAATATTTCTTTAAGTAGTTTTGGCTAGGGGGTTGCTGGTCGGCTGGTCTGGGTTTCAGGTTTAATTTAAATGTCTTAACCTTCTTGTTAGATTATAAAACAATGTTTAATCATATTATAACTAAATAATATGAATAAAGAACAGTTAGTGTGTCCCGTATTCAATCTCACCAACGATACAACCACTATAACAACTCATACCATACTCACTACAATAATGCTCGTATCCTTTTATTAATTGGTCTTTGTACATCTCAATTAAATCGCTCAGTATATCTCTCACAGGATAATCTTTATTTCTATATTCCCACCAACTGTCTATTGGACAAACGTCCCCAAGGCAGGGGGCAATTTCCCCAAACACAGGGGACAATTGGCAAAACGTCCCCAAACACAGGGGACAAATGGCAAAACGTCCCCAAAGCAAGGGGACAAATGACAAAACGTCCCCAAGGCAAGGGGACAAATGACAAAACGTCCCCAAGGCAGGGGACAATTTCCTCAAACACAGGGGACAAATGACAAAACGTCCCCAAAGCAAGGGGCGATACCCAAATTACTTGAAAGTGGTTTCTATCAATCTGAGTATAGTCCCATTCAAGTATACCTCAATTAATATCAGCATTTTTCAAATCCAATGATACAACATTATAACCGAGCGACTTCGCTACATTACCAACTGAGGAAGTACCACTAAATAATTCTAATAATTTCATATTATTAGAACTATTTAGATAATTATTTTATGGAGTAGTGTCGCGAAGCTCATTAGGCTATTACTTTGTAATAGCGTAATGTCCATATGGTAATGAAGTGAAAGCATCAATATAAAACCTTTTATTTTCATAATTACTTAGAGATTGCTTTACTTGAGACATTGAAAATAATTGATGGTTGCGACTACGAATAAAATTATATGTTATTTCATGCTTTTTGTTTTGAAATAATGCTTCGTGGTAGTTCTGATACGACAGTTCTTTTTTAACTTTGTGTTTCACTACACCTTTTGATTTCTTATGTTCATCAACCTCACCGTGAATTGTGAAGGCGTAAGATTTAGGTTTTAATCCGATGAATTTGGTAATTATTTTTGAAGAGCATTCGTCCTTAAACATTCCTAAGACCTTTTTATTAGTTTTGTCATGACATGGATGCTCAACAGGATAGTCGCTAAAATCCATGTGTTCCTTTATATCATTGAAATCCTTATAGACATCATCAGTCATTGTTTGAATTACATAACTGTCAGTATCTGTATATATCAATTTGATATTTTCATTATATTTCTTTTTCAATACATCATAATAAAACTGATACATATGTAATTTGCTTAAATCTAAAATGCTCATTCCTAAGAAAATCGGTTTATCCAGTTTCAGTTTTGCTTTAGTTTTTTCAACTCCTACGAGATTTTCATTAATAATAAATCTGTTTTTGAATGTTGGATTATTAACACATTTTTCATATCTTACCTCATTATCAACTAATTCAAAATCCATATGGTTTCTTTTGTCCTCCATGGTTTTTCCATACACTGCGTTATTCATTAATTTGAATAAATCTTTCTCAAAATCGCTTTTGGCTTCTTTCCTTTTACCAGTGTTGAAATCAATCCACGGTTTCAACCATGCCCTCTGTTGAAACTTTATTATCCTATGAACTTTACCCATTTTCATTCCCATTTTCAAATAATACTGTAAAGTCTTGATATGAACCACATATTTTTCTTTATCCTTTAGATTTAATATTAACTTACTTGTTTTCTCGTCCTTGGGACTTTTACCATCATAATATATTTTGAAGACTTGCTTTTGATAGTCAGAAAGCATATTCACATTTACATTCATTATTTCAGGCGCTAGTGGATAGTCGGAGTGGAAGTCGTGCAATGTTTCGGGATATTCCAAATCAACTTCCATAATATAACCGAACTCATCGTTTTCATTCCATTTTTCAACATGGGAGTTTTCTTTGCCCACTTGATATTTTTTAGCGGTAACTTCTGGGACATTGCTAAACCATACAAGTTATTAGCATCCAAGTAACTAATATAATTTGATGGCTTGTTCTCATCATATGCTTCCCCCATATACTTATTATTTGCCACCGCTAATTTATGACTAACCTGACACATACCACCTCTCATTCCCTTTTCAACCATCTCAAACATTTCTTGGTCATGCAATTGTTCTATTTCAACACCAGTTTTTAGAAGCATCGCGTCCCATGCGAAATTTGGCAATGTGTAATAATGAGCGGGGTCTAAACCGTAGTATTCCATACACAAGTCTCTAAAGTTTTCAAATACATCGGTCAGTAGTAAAACATCAGTTCTTAAATACAAGTCGTGATACTGCCCGAGTGTTCTAATCCCGAAGTGCTTCCATACTTTCAGTGCCCTTTCATAATCTTTATCACTTACATGTTCTTCACTCAATTTACTGTAAAACGCTTCTTTCGGTGGTAAAGCCCTTTCCTTAAATCTTTCAAAATCATCAAAGTAGTCATAGGGATAAATACCCTTATCAGTCAATAAATCCAAATCTTCATCGGTTTTAACATACGGGTTTCTAACGCTGTATCTGAAATTGTTCTTCCATTCTCACGCTTTTTATCATCCTCATATTTACTCAACTTCACCAACTTATCCAACGAAGACGATAAGAAACTGAAACTGTCCTTGAAACAAAGATTTTTAAAACCAAAGGTTATAAACTTTTCGCTGTTCTGAGCGATACATTCTATTTTAGAATTCTTGTTCAGTTCGTGAGCCTTGTTGATGATTAAGTGGGCATCGTAGTTTTTAAGGTTATGAAGAAACACAGGGATTTTATAATATCTCATACTAAATCGTAGATTACAGTCCTCGTGGGCGCAACCTCTATACTGTCCCGTAAAGTGGCAATGGTCCCAACACTTCTTTTCACCTTCCTCAAACTTGTTTCCACAAATGAAGCAGTTAGTGGCATTATTGAAGTCCTCCCAGTCCTCCTCGGTTTCAATACGGTCTTTGACCTCCTTCATTTTCTCAAAAACATCCCATTTCACTTTATGCATTCTTTTTACAAACACATCCATACAATCTTCACCTCTATATAAGTAAGGCTCACTACTTCCGGTTATAGCATTGACTACATTAATCATAAAACCACACGGACGATGATTTTGATATGATGTAGTTTTAGCTTTTGCCGATTTGCTTTTAACATCAATTGGCACAGTTAAACATTCAAAGTCGGCATAGATTACGAAGGGTGCTTTAAGTTTCTTGAAATGGTTTTTGAATGCTATTGTTTCACCTGCTTTTGGCATTTCTATTGTTTGACCCTCAACTGCTAGACAACCCTGTTCTTCGTGTTTCTTTAAAAGTTCTTCGGACTTGAAACCATGTGAGCAGGTTCTACAGTGATACTTCTTCGCCTTCATCTTGTTAGTCTGACTACTCATTAACTTATCATAATTTTTGATATAAGCGTAATGCGATTTAACATCATCAGTCAATTTAATCAAATCGATTTTGTGTTGTGCTTGTGGGTTGTTGCTTCTTTTGTATAATAAAATAGTTTTACTATTTGTATCGGGGTTTATGTAATAAACATTGACCGATATGTGTTTGTTCTGTTCTTCAAATAGTTCAATCTCATCATTACCTACTGGAAAGTCTATTCCGTCCCATTTGATAAATTTGTCATCTACATATTTCTTATAATGATACATGTCGCAGGGATGGTCTTTTTTGTATATCTCATAAAATCCACATTGAACAGTATATTTAAAACATAAGTCATCCTCGTTTTTAATGTTAATACAAGCCTTTTTGTTTGCCACCCAGTCGGGCAATGGAATAAAGGATGAACCACGGGTAGGATTGTACCTATCATAACTGATGACTAACTTTTCAACTTGACCAAGAACCAATCCCGACTGAATGTATTCGGTTATTTCAATTTGTGTCTCAATGTCGTGCCCAATGTTGTTTAAGACGGTGTTCAACTCGTCGGGATTATGAATATTGTATCTTCTGCTTCTTAACCGCCTTTGAATAAGTTCGTTGTCGGGATTTTTGAATGATAAATCGGTTTCCACGATTATTTTCATGTTCGGGTTTCTGTTCAGGAATTCGGTCAGTCGTTGCTTCTGGTATTTTAAGTAGGATAAACCTTTCAACCCCTTTAATCTTATATCACTTACCGAGTAGGTGTTGGCGTATCCCTTGAACGCTTGTTGCTCGTCTGTGATTTTGGACTTGAATCGCTTGACATAATCCTGTAAGGGTCTACCTCTCGTTAGTTTTAGATAATTAGCACCTTTCATTAAAAGGCCATGCTTTCTATATCCGTCACTCCTTGCCACTTCCTTTAGTTTCGTGTTCAATACGTTTGAAACTGGTTTGTTCTTATCATATCTGTAGGTCTTATCACCTATTTTGAGTTTTTGTGTTTGCCTCCCTTCTTTTTGTATTAGTTCGCCTTGTTGGCTGTTTAAAATGAAATCTATGATTTTATTTTCTGACATGGTAACCATAATACTATACTCTATATAATATAAGGTATTTTCTCTTTAAGTAGTTTTTCGGGCTGGGGTTGACTGTTGGAGAAAATGGGTTTCGGGTTGAGAATGAACGCATTAATCTCATTAAGTGTTTTTAATAAGATGAATGATTATTATTTTTTTCATAATGTGCATTGTCGCGAAGCTTGCGAACAAATTTTAGATTTCTTGTGTTTAGATAAATTTGATTTGCTTGATATCGTCCTTCCGCAGTCCTCGCAAGTGTAAGACTGTTTTAGGTTATTGTTGTAGTAATTCTGGTGGTAGTTCTTCTGGTCGTCCCTCCACCTCACGGGTTGCTCATTGCCATCGCTCGAAGTCTGGTTCTGTTCGCTTATCATCTGTAAGACTAAGTCGTTTTCTGCTTTCATCAGTTCAACCATCATATCAAATTCGTCATTCGTTATTCTCTGTTTACTATTACCGTTAATAAAAATTCCTGTCATTTTACTATATTAGGGCGTTTTGTCTTTAAGTAGTTTTTATTTTTTCTTCTTGCCTCGGCTACTTTTTGTATTTGTGCTTTCTGGGCTTCTACTCCTGCTTCTTGTTTCCATTTGTTCCCTCGTCCATTCACTACCTCTAGCTATTTCTTGGGGTGAGTTGCTCCTGCTTCTTGTTTCTAATTGTCTTCTGTTCATTTGATTACCTCTTGCTCTTTCTTCTGGTGAGTGGCTTCTGCTTCTTGCTTCTACCTGTCGTCTTGACCAGAATGATGCCCTCGGTTGTTCTTCTTCCTGTTCCCTTGATTGTTCTGATGGTGTGGATGTCTTCTTGTCACGTTTGAATAGTTCAAATACGCTCTTGTCTTCTCCACCTAAAAATATGTTTCTTAACGATTTTATTTCTCGGCTTTCCTCTTTCTTATCTTTTTCGGTTGATGCTGATGACGATGATGATGTTAAATGAAGACTTTGTAAATCTTCCTGCTTCCTTTTCATCTTTTGGTTCATCTTTTGGTTCATCTTTTGGTCCTGAAGTTGCATTACTATAAATTTCATCAGTAAAATCTTTTGCTATATATCGTGTTGTTTGTGCGTCTGCCTCGTTGTTTTCATAAAACTGTGATGTTGGCGCTACTTCATCAAACATATCAGGGAACAATTCGTGTTGAAGAACTTGTTCATCAGTTTGAACCCTAGCATTCAACCGTAGTCTCCTATCGTATTTTGAAAGGTCAAAATCGTCAAAATCTATATTGTTGATTGACAAGTCAATTACCTGTCTTTCGGGGATGATTTCAATTTTTAATCTGTGCGTCATCGCTTCCTTTAGCATTTCTTCAAAAGTAGGGCGTCGGCGTAATCCATAATATTTATTAGTCATATTAAATATTATATATTTTATTAAACTTCCACAGGTATTTCTTTAACCGAACCATCCATCACGGTTGGACTATCTTCTTTTTCCTTAGGTCGTGGGTGGAAAACTGAGTAATACACTTTATCATTGTAAAACCTTACTAATTTCAATCTGTGTTCCTTCTTGATAAAATCACCATCGCTATTAATTAAAGCATTATATAACTCAGTGAATTCTTCATGAACACTGTCTTTAATCTTTCTAAATCCTTTCAGTTTGTCCATGACTGTTTTCATCTCTTCTGGTCTGCTTGCAAGATAAGCGGGTGTTAGTTCAGATGCTCTTTTCTTAAACTCGTTGTAACCATAAGCGTCTTCTGCTTTTGATTCTACTTCAACAACTGGGTCGTCTTCTCGTTCATCTTCTTCTTCGCCTTCCTCTAATGGTTCTAATTCCGGCATTTCATCGGCGGACACCATTGAATGAACTTCTACACCGGCAGGATATGAACTCTTTGAAACAGCGCTTGCCATTTCTTCGTGTTGTTCTCTCCAAAGTCTCATTTTTTCTGCAAGTTCTTCTTTCTGTTTCTGTGCTTCCGTTAGTCCTTCTTGAATGAAAGACTGGTGTTGTTTCAGTGTGTCAGCAAGTTTCAATTCATCATTAAGTTTAGCTCTTACACTACCATCGTCCGACATTGCTCCTTTCATAACTTCTCCTCTCCGGTCTAGTTCTTGTTTCTTTTGAATGTCTAAGACGTCCTTATTATCAAACTGACTACCGTATTGGTTTAATCTGTATCTTGTCGCTTTTCTGTCTATCACATTTTCAATTGATGGACGGTTCTCATCTCCTACTAATGTTTCTTTCAATAATTCATCATAAGAAGGTCTCAAATGTAATTGTGATTTCAATGAACCTACTTTTACCGGTCCTACTGTATTCAATCTATTAATTGATTTAATCATAGTATATTAATTATTTAGAAAAATAAATTAATCAGAGATATTCTTAATCATTTCTTCTAAATGCTTCTTTCTTACAGTTAGTTGTTCCTTCGTTTGTATTCCATTTGGTGACCGTGTGTTGTCTAATATGTTTCTTATTCTGTCTAATTCCTTTCTGTAACTTTCGGTTCTGTTGCTTTCAGCTAAATCATTTCTATACTTTGTTAATGCTCCCTGTGATTGTCTCGCTTCCAGTGTGTCCTTCAACTGTTTAAAATAATTCATTCTTGAAGCAACTCCCCATAAATCTGAAACATTATAATGACGTTCTACTTGTGGCGCCCTTTTAAATTCTACATTTCTATGACTTCTCATAAGCATGATTAATATATATTATAATTAGATTATTATTTAAAACATTGATGAAGATAATTTGTTTATTTTTTCTTGTTTATCTTGTTTTTTCTTTTGTTTAAGTTCTTCATAATGTTGGCTTAATAGTTCTGTTGCCGTGGGTTTCTTAATAGTTTCTTTAATCACTTCTTGTTTAATCTCATTCTTAATTTCTTCTTTTACTTCAGGTTTTATCGTTCTAATATCTTTTGTGGATTGACTGGGAGCATCTCGGTTTTTGCCCCTTTACAATTTTTAGGATGTGAGTGTCTCAAACTTTTCAATGTCATCTTTTTAGAGCATTGTTCACATTCTACTAATTCAACTTCTTTTTTAGTTCTTGGTAATGCTTTTGCTTTCGCTTTTGGTTCAGGAATGACTTCTTCAGGTTTAACTTCTTCTGGCGTTGGTTCTTCATTAACTGTTTCATTTTGTTCAACGACTTCATTATTAACAGGTGCTTCTTCTGTTTTAGTTTCATTACTAACATCTACTACCTCAATACTTGACATATAATATATTCTATATATTTTCTATATGGAAAAATTAAAGAATATATTTAAATAATATCGCTTTTCACAAACAATAATGACAGGGATACATTTACCCCATTTAAATTAATTTCATTTCCTAATGAATTACTAATCCAAAAATCTAATTGTTTAAAGCTTCTATTTGATACATCCAAGTAATCCAGAGGGTTTAATTCCGAATCAAAGACAATTCCCGCGTGTGGTGCTGTGACTGGTACTTTCTTAACAACTGTGCTATCGCCGGTTCTTAAATTTACTTGATTATAATTAGACAATTGAGAAGAATGAATATAAATATTTCTAATGGGTTGAAGATTAACGAAACCAGAAACATAAGGATTATTATATTGATAAACTACCATTTGATAATTTCCTAAAACTTCATTAACAGATTGTAAGTTATTAGCATCAAAAGTTCCATTCCATATATAATCTGCATATGTTAGTTTCATTTGTTCATCAGTTAACACAGCGAACTTTCTATCGGCATAGTTTGAATAAATTGTTATTTTATTAGTTTTCACACTGTAAGTAACTTCATAAGTATTTGAGAAATTAGTATTATCTACAACACCATTTATTTTTGACTTTAATTCTGTCGCTAGTTCTGTGCCAGTATATACTCCTTCGTCCAATTGTAACGCTAAATAATGGACATTTGTGTTATCTTCATCTGGAACTAGTGGAGAAGAATAAAAGTATAATATATTATTTAATCCTGACTGAATCGAATACCACGAGTTAGGTAATGTTACTTCGTGAATGTAGCAATGAACTCCGTTGTCTGTTTGTAATGTTTCCGGCAATTCAACTTTGAAATTCGATGATGTACCGCTAATTCTATGAGCGCTGTCAATATAGACCTTCTTGTAAGTCAACATAATATGTTTGATTAGAAAATAAATTTTCTAATGAAAAAATATTCTGTTGCTTAGGACTTCGTCGTATGTCAGCATTATTAATTAATTTAGAAATTAATTTATAACTTTAATTATATGATTAGTAATAAAAAGTTAATTTATGAAATGAAGCAAGGGAAAATTAAACATTATCAACCTTATAAGAAAACAACTAAAATAACTAATGTTATGAAACAAACTGACAAAATATTAAATAGTTATAATCCTAATTCTAATTTAACTGATGCACAAGGATTGAGTAGAGCCTATGGAAATGGTAAAGGTTTTTATATTGATGGTGATAAAATGTATGTAGCAGGAACATTTGGAAAAGGAACGTTTGGAGGTGCTGTTAATGACATTCTGGCAGATGTAGGACTTCCCTTTAAAATGACTAAATATTCACAACGATATAAAGACACATCAACAGCATTGGATGAAAACAATGAAGTTAAACATCTTATAACACATAGTCTCGGTTCAAGTGTAGGGGCACAGATAACAAAAGATTACCCTGAAAGAGAATTAACTTTAACCACTTATGGAGCGCCGTTTATATCACGAAGGTCTAAAATTACCGATGATTACATTAATTTTAGAAGTATCTTAGACCCTGTCAGTATTGCTGACCGTGGTGCTATAACTGTTTATACTGGTTCATTAAATCCATATACTAACCATGATTACATAACTGGATACGGAGACCAAGGCAAAGATGTTTCCAGAAGCAATGAACCGGTAAAGGAGATAATATAGTTAAATAAGTACTTAAATATATAACTATTTAATATTATATATGTATAATCAGTTACATGAAAACTTGACAGAAAGTGAAACAAAATATAAACCATCAACACTTGTAGAAAGATTAAGGGAATTAAATAGAGATAATAAACGAACACATGTAAAATGTCAGTGTGGGTGTTTCATTATTCGGAGTGTCAGAGTTAGACCTGACTATATTGATTATAACTGGATTATTTCAATTTATAATATGTTCGTACCAAAATATAAAAATGGTTATGTTCTCATCAATGACAACACTAACAATTGTAATCATACTCAATGAGACCTTGATGAAATAGTAAAAAGAAAAAACGCAAAACTATTTTCATATTATTATTATGATACAACATAAGAAATATGACAATGAAACAACGGATGATATGATTAAGAATGAAAATAAAAAGTATAAGAAAAGTACATATGAAGAAATTAGAGAATTAGTAATGGAGAAAGAAAAAGGGAATAATCCAGTTGAAGATAAGATTAAGAAAAAGAAAATGAAAATATTTAAAAATAATAATTCTAATCAAAAGGATTACACTAAATTATTCAATTTGTAAAAAATATATTTTTTAGAAATTAATGAAATTAAAATTTCATCAATTTGTAAAACATAATTATTAATTCTGTTTTAGAAATTAATACATGTATAAATTTATCAATTTAGTTTAGTTTAAATTATTTCTAAATTAAATTATATATAGCAATGGAAACTTTTAGTGCTGAAGATATTCTAATTGACAACCTCTCATTCAAGTTAAATAAAGGTGCAAGTTATATCAACGACCGTCGTTCAGTCTCGTTTTTCCCTTCTGGAAGTAATATCTACACCCCTTCATCTGGTCAACGTGTGTTGAAAATAGCTTTAAATGCTGAAGATAATACTTGGCTTGACCCGCAGAGTGTAATGGTTTATTTCACCGTTGAAAACACTGACCCGTCAGACAATAAACGCTTACGTCCTCTGTCTCCTGCTTATTCCTTTTTTAGAAGAGCAAGACTAATTGCTGGTAATCAACTTGTTGAAGACATTGATTATTACAACCGAAATCATCACATGATGAGTTGCTTGATGTCAAAAGGAGCAAGAGACAATGAAGACGCCCAGAGTTTTGGTTATAGATATGATGATGATTTAAACACACGTCGTGCAGTTCCTGCATCGGGTCATATTGGTCCTGCATATGACGCTTACACAATTCCAGGCTTTAACAGAAAAATGGTTGTAGGATTTAAACCGATGCTTGGTTTATTCAATCAATTTAAGTATATCCCGTTAAAAGCGTGTCCTCTTGTTTTAGAACTTGAATTAGTTTCAAATTTTACCGATTGTGTTGTTACAGCGGGTGGGTCGAGGTTTCCAGCGAGTGGCAACACAGACACAAGCCTTCATACAAATGAGCAGTTCTCAATTAGTAACGCATTCCTTCAAACTGATTTGGTAAGCTTGGACAACGACCTTCATAATAAATATGTTGCACACCTACTTGATGGGAAAGAATTACCTATTACTTATAATACTTATATTTGTCAATCTAATCAAGTTCCCGATGGTTCGTTGTCAATTAACACTACTGTTGTTCGTTCAGTGTCAAAACTCGCTGCCGCGTTCATCTCTTTCAGTAAAAGTGCAGTAGGCGATACTCACGTTATGAAAGAATACAACAATTTCTATCATCCTATGTATTATTTGAATTATCAAGAAAGTGGATACTACAATTCCGACCTTGATTTAGAATTTCAACTTCAATTAGGGTCAAAACTATATCCTGAGTATCCATGCCGTTCATTAACACAAGCATTCTATTATTTACGAAAAGCATTAAATTTACCATTGTTCCATCAACACCATTTATCGATTGAATATTCTGCTTATCGTGTTGATAAGTTTATCTTTGCTATGGATTTCGAAAAGGTTCCCGATAGTTCATATACTGGAATTAACACAAAAGCAGGGCAGCAACTTTTAATTCGTGTGAAACCTATTGGAAGTATGGTAACAGCAAATATGCCAGATACAATATATATAACATTAGTATCAGAACAAATATTATCCATACGCGATGCCGGAGTTCAGATACTCGATTAAAAATAAGTAAAAATAGGTTTAAAGACATCCCGCTTTATGTTATATAATGGAGAACATATATCAAAATGGTAAAATATACGCTGTTAAAAATGACATCACGGATGAAGTATATATAGGTTCTACGGTTGTGAGTTTGTCAAGGCGAATGGTTCAACATAGAAGCGATGCAAAAATGTATCCTGACAAAATGCCATTGACAAGAAAAATGAATGAAATAGGTATAGAACATTTTTACATAGAACTCGTGGAAGATTACCCGTGTAAAAATAAAGAACATCTCAACAAAAGAGAAGGAGAGCTGATAAGAGAACTTGCAACAATCAATAGACGAGTTGAACAAAGAACGCCAACTGAAATTGCAGAACAAAGAAGAGAATACAGAGATAAACACCACGACCACTTTTTAGAATGTAGGAGGGAATGGGCTGAAAAGAACCGTGAGAAACTGCGAGAGCAAAACAGAGCACAGAAAGCAAAAGATAAAGATAAAATCTATGAAAGAGATAAAGCCTGGAAATCAACTAAAATTGAATGTCCGTGTGGTGGTAAATATACAAATTGTCATAAAGCGGAACATCTAAAATGTAAAAAACATCAAGATTACATTAACAATAATAATTAATATAATTAATTTCTACAATTAATTATATCGATTATGCCTTCAATAAATTTAACAAACTTTGAGAGTGTTGTAGCGCACACAATTAGTGAAATCAATTCTACAAGCGGGGTAACAAACATTAGAAACATATACGCTAATCAATCAGATATAATTGATTTACTCAACAACAAAGCAGACCAAGTAGATACTTACACAAAAGCACAGATTGACGCTAATTTTTATGATATAACTCAATCATATAACAAAACAGAAGTTAATGTATTATCAAATAATATTAGTTCAAATACATTTTTAATAAGTAATCTGACAATAACTTCAAATACAAATTTTAATAGCATCAGTTCCAATACACATTTAATAAGCAATGTAAATTCTACTACGACAAGTAATTTTAATGATATTAGTTCCAATACACATTTAATAAATAATTTAAATTCTACTGTATCAACTAATTTTAATAATATTTCATCTAATACTAATTTAATAACAGGATTAAATAGTACAGTAAATTCTCATATTTCAGCCATATCAGATTTACAGAATGGAGGTTCACTTAATGAAGCAGATTATTATAATAAAATAACGACCAATAATTTATTATCAAATAAGTTAAACACATCAATATTAAATAATACATTAATACATAATATAACAACTACTTCAACTTTCAAAATAGCAGAATTTGGAAATTATAATAATTTCTTTGAAATGTATAATAATTATTTTGATAGTTATGTTTATGGAAATTTAAGTGGAGCAACTATGTTTTTGAATCAAAGAGGATTTGGAGATGTTCAAATTAATAATTCTTCAACTTTTCAAAATGATAAAATAATATTAAATCATAATACTACAATATTAAGTAATTTACAAGTATCGGGATTATTTTCTTGTTCGTCTATTTTAGATATAGCAGGTTCTGATGCTAGATATGTTTTACAATCAGATGGATTAAGTGGATTAATCACAGGAAATACAAATACAATCAATTCAATAATTACTACTAATAATTCACAGGATACATCATTAGGACAAAAGTTAGATAAAATAGATACTAACACTCAATCATTAGCAGGTGCTATTAATTTTAGTGATAATACAACTTTACACAGTAATTTAAATATGTTGACTACTGGTTCTATAATTTGTAACAAGTTTAGTACTACACCATCACCTAATTTAGGATTGCAAATGACTTTTCAAATGTTTAATCGTGAATTTAATATTAATAGAGATGGTAGAATGTGGATGAGTAGCGCAGGAGGTCAATGGGAAACGCAGATAGGAGATGCCAATGTTGGACGTGTGTGGGTAAAAGATAGATTTGGTTTAGGTGCTGTTGGTGTTAATGGTTATGTTTTAAACTGTGCCGGAAAATCGAGATTTACTGATGCAGTTGATTTTATAGGAACTGACAAGGCAGTAAATCTTAACAATGGTTCATATTTGAATTTTAATAACAATGGTTCAATACGAAGATATACTCCTGATTCTATAGAAGGTTTATATATGTCTCATGATGATTTTGTTTCTATTTCTGTTGGTGATATTACCAATGCTAATAATCAATATATGATGTGTGATGGATTAGTGAATAAAACTATTTTTAGTAAGCCTATCGATATTTTAGGTAATATTTATACAAATGCTTCTGTTAATTGTGATAATGTTAATATTGATACTGATGGTAAATTAACAATTGATACAAACTGTGAATTATATAGATATGTTAGTGCTTTTTCATCTTTTGATATGAGGAATAGTGATGCTAATTCTTCAATTAGATTTATTTGTGGAGACCCCGCTGTTCAGTCTAACATAGTCGGAGCAGTTAATATTACTAGCGGATGGACTTTTAATACTGCTACTGCTGATTTTATGGGTAATTTATTTGCTGATGATGTTTATGTTAAAACCAATGGAGCTCTTCGTTCTAATCATATAGCGCCTAACGGTGGAACACTCGTTACTATTGATACCAATTTGGCAGTTCAAAATGCTTTTTTAGCAACTAATACAATTCAATCATTTGATTTAACAACGGTTTCATTTTTGAATAATATTTCAATGACAACAGGAACAGATATTTTAATGGGAACAAGTGAAATATCAACTTATTATGATGGAACTAATTTATCCACAATTGATGTAATATTCAGAACGTCAAACACGGCGTTCAGAGTTTCAGATAGTTCAACTACACCTTCAGTTTTATTTTCTATTGATAAGACATTTGGAACAACTGTAAATACTGGAAGTTTTACAAATAATGCTTCATCAACTTTTAATGAAAATGTAACAGTTGCAGGAACGAAAAAATTGTTATGTAACACACTTGAACCATCGACAGGGACTAATATAGATTTAACAGCAACGACAGTAACCATTAACGGAACGTTTGTTGATTCATCTGATTCGCGGTTGAAATATGACATAGACAATGTCAAATCTAACTGTATGAATATTATTAAGAAATTTAAGCCAAAGAAGTTTAAGAGACACGATAGAAATGACGGGGGTAAAACTCATATAGGATATATCGCAGATGAAGTATTAAAAGCAATTCCTAAAGAGTTTGAAAATATTGTATGTAAAGATAAAGAGTATTTAGGATTGAATTATTTAGTTTTACCCGTGCTAGTTCATAAAGCAGTATTAGAATTAAATGATAAAGTAGATAAACTTGAAAAAGAAATTAAGGAATTAAAAAGAGAAAAATCTAAATAATAATATATAATGGGTCTTGGTCAAAGCAAAAACGAAGAAAATAACAGTATGGAATACATTAAGAATTTAAGAGTAGATGAAAAAACGAGAGCGGATACTTTAATAATAAAATCTATTCAAGAATGTGTAACGAGAATAGAAAAGTTAGAAAATCAAAAATCGGACAAACTATTATATAAATTACCTGCGTTGAATTTATGCAACGCTTCATTGATTTAAATTAATAATATTAATATGATTCATTAACATTATTAATTAAAAAACATATGAATAAGATTTACTAGTAAAACTTTGTCTTTCTTAATTGATGACTTTAATAGTTATTTTTTTCACTTGTAATGAAATAAAATTAACCATGTTACGGCTATACACTAAATTAGTTTCATAAAGGTCTTTATTAAGAAAATAATAAATATCAAATAAATTATTTGATGTTAAAGTACGATTACGAACATGATTCAAACAAGTAAATGAGGTAGATGTAGCAAATATATCATATTCAATTAATAATTTTAATGGTTTATGTTTCTGATGTAATTTACCTAAGTCACTTAAGTTAAAAATATATGATATACCATTATTAATATTGATATTTTCAATTTCAAAATATTGCATATTATTTAATTTGTAAGACTTATACACTGGTTTAAATTTATTAATATAATTTTTAATAATATTATTATTTTTTATTTTAAATAATCTAACATCACCTAAATTATAAGATAATACAAGGTTTTTAATGTCTAATGGTAAATCATAAAATATCATAATATATTTAAATCTTTATTTTATTTTAAATGCTTTTTCAAATCTAACATAAAACATATTATTAACATCTTTGGAATTCATGTTAACATAAAAGAAGGAGTAGGGCTTATCATCTACCGCTTTATGATACATATTTAACAGTTGCTCTTTGTCAACGATGGCGGAGTTTTCCTCAATGAATGACATTAACTCTGATACATTCTTTAACTTGAAGATATACAACGAACTAGAATTCAACCTAATGATTGGTGCTAGGACACGATATTTTTGAACACTTAAACAAAAACTAATGGCGTCGTGTCTGCCTCTCGTTGCCAGTCCATGTAATAACTTGCTGTATCTAACAAATTTAGGGTCGTCTGCAAAATCATCAACTATGATTAAAATTGAATGTAGTTTCTTCATCTTCTGTTCTTTCATATAATGAATTATCTTTCTTTGTGTGTTAATTATTTCTTCCAGTTCTTCAGGTTGGTAGGTGTCATAATATAACTTTTCTTTTTCATCATCAACCTTCATATTATCTTTTTGATATTTCTTGACTTCAACGAAGGTAGGGTCATTATGAACCGACGGGCTAAAAATGAATATACGGGCGAAGCAGTCCCTATAAACATTTAGGATAAGGTTTTGAATTAAAACTGTTTTGCCACCCGTTGATGAAGCAACAACAATTGAGCGAAAAGGTAGTTTTGGCACATGTTCATATTTAGATTGTTTGAAATCGTAATCAGTTATATTTATTGGTTTTATTATTGGAACATCAGACATAATAAAATAATATTAAAGTTATTTAGAAAATATTTTATATTTATTATTTTATATGAATAGAAGTTATTCAGATTATATTGATATAATAGATAAAGTAGAAAATATAGAACAAGTAATAATAACTGATAATAGATTTAAAAAAGTATGCTATTTTGTTTTAGAATTAATTAAGTTTGTGATACAATATATTAAAAATATAAATATTAATATAGATGGGAAGAAAGAAAAAGAATAAGACTGAACCAGTTGTTTCTTCAACTGATGAAGAAAAAGAAGAAATTGTTAAAGACACATCAGTTATTGAGTTTGCTTGTCCAATGTGTAAAAAAATCTTAGAAATGAAAAATGAATTAGAAATACAAAAGAAAGGAAACTGTAAATGTTCGTGTATTCCGACAAGTTTCAAAATAAGTAGAAATGATAAGAAAATGAATATTGATAAAACTAAAGACAGTATAAACTTAGAAACAGATGTTCATAATATTACATTTAAATGGGGTCGGAACGCTACTCCATCAGATAATGGTGATAAGGAAACTCAGGAAACTGTTAAACAAATAATGAAAAATTAGTATTTAAAGAGTAGATTTAACATAATTGCAACATTTAGTTTTAAAAGTTTAGTTTTATAATTTAGTATATATTTTACATGGCTGAAGGATTAGATAAGATTGTTAAACAACTAAAAAAGGTTTTAGAACAGAATAATAATATTTTGGAAATCTTACAAGAAATGGAAAAGAAGAAACCATTCACAAACAGTTATCAAAGTAAAGAAGTAGATAGAACCAGTGGCGAATTTAAAAATAAGAAACAAGTGTATTTAAACAAACTCAACAACAAAGAGATAAAAGAGCCGAAGTCCTCCACTATGGCATTTTATCAAATTGACTATGATGAAGATACAGGGGTTTATTCATAATATATAAACACTTAAAGACAACACAACATAAAACAATATATAACAGTATGGAACAAGAAAACAGATTTAGACGAAAACAGAACTTTCAACACGGTAAGATATACATCATTAGAAACACCTTAAACGATTTAGTGTATATCGGTAGCACTTGTCAGAGTTTATCACAAAGAATGGTTCAACATAGAAGAGATATGAATACTAAAAGGTGTCAAGAGTTCAGATTGTATTGTATAATGAGAGAACTACATAAAGCTAATTTTTATATAGAACTGTTGGAAAACTACCCGTGCAACACCCGTGACGAATTACACAAGAGAGAAGGTGAATATATTAGAGAATACCAAAGTAAGTTAAACAAACAAATAGCAGGGAGAACTGACAAGGAATATAGAGAGGACGAAGAACACAAAGAGAAAGCAAAACTATACATGAAAGCATATCAAGAAACAAACAATGAAAAACTTAGTAAGTATCAAAAAGAATATCGTGAAGAACACAAAGATAAAACACGGGCATACAACAAACTGTACCAGCAAGAAAACCAAGACAAGATACGAGTTTATAACAGGTTTTACCAACAGAACAACAATGAACAGAAAAAGGAATGGCAAAAACGATATATTGAGAAAATAAAAGACCGCACACATACATGTTTGATTTGTAATTGTTGTGTGTCTTGGAGGGCAAAAGCAAGACACGAAAAAACTTTGAAACACCAAAATTATTTAAACAAACTTAATAACAAAGAAATTACAGAACCGAAGCAATCAACCATGGATTATGACAAAATAGAATATGACAAGGAACTGAAACTTTATGTTTAATGATTAACTAACAAAATTTCGTGTCTCAAAAGCGGTTTGTTTATTCCTGCTACTTTGTAAGTTTTATTACCCATAATATCATATTCAATTTTATCGATATTGAATATTTTATTAGACCATTTAGAGTTATACTCCTTTCTGTCGGTGTAATTACCCCTTTTCTTTTGAAACACTTTTACCTTGTCGTTCTCCACTATTCTGGGATACTTTCTTTTGTTTTTTTCTCGTAGTTTAAGATTGACCTTTACATTTATTTCATTGTCGTCCTTGTGTGCTTCAGACGGTGTCATCCTTGTTGATGAGTGAGATGTGCTGTTATACTGTTTCAATGCTGGCGTTAGGGCTTCGGTCCATTTCATGTTGTTAAACCTAACTCTATCGTGAATTTTGTTTTTCATCGTTCTAATAAAACGCTCGGCCACATTTGCGTGGGTCTTCGTGACGATGTGGTTTATTCCTTCACTGTTGAAGAAATCCTGAACTTGATTTTTAGTTGCAAACGCTCCGTCGTCATCAGAATACACGGACATCGGATAACCCATCTTTTTAAAGCTTGTTCTCAACGCCTTCAAAACGTGCTCTCCGTCTCTTTCCTCCATCGGTATTACATCTGCTAATTTACTGAAGATGTCAATCACGACTAAAGCATACTGTGGAACGTTCTTGTCTTTTGCTAAAGGTGACATATGCATTATGTCTATTTGATATTCATATCGTGCGAATGGTGCGGTATAGGAATTAGTACCTCTATAATTTTTGATTTGTTTATTTGGTTGTTTCTTTAAGAAAGACTTTACATCGTCTAATGTTATTGTTGGGTCTTCTTCCTTTGCCTTCTTGTGTGTCGCTTGTGTGCTTCCGAAACCCTCGTCTAAGTCGTAATAGATGTTGCTGATTATTTGGTCTTTTGTTAATCTCGCCATTATATTAAATTGTTAGAAAAATTGTTTTCAATATAAAGCCCCACCCCTTAACATAAAATAAAAAACTACTTAAAGAAATATTAACTTATTATATTAAGTGAAAATATGACTGAAATAAGATTAGAGGACTTGAATTTAGAAAATGTCGGAGTGATTGCTGACTTAACAAACTTGGTGCTATCAGACGGAGAAGATGATGATAATGACAGTTATAAAAAGGAATTAGATGAAGAGTTAAACAAAATAAAGGATTTCATCAAAAGAAACCCTTTGCCAGCAGTTGATGAAAACGAAGAATTCTGGAAAGATGTCATTAGCAGGTTTAGGGATAATAGCGGATTAAACTTGATGGCGATATACTCATTTGTTAGGTTTGACATCTTGAAAGAAATGTATGAAAACCTAACAGATGAAGACATCATAAAAGACTGTGGTAAAAAGTTAAACCGTGATGGAAAGTTTAATGCAATGATTATTAACCACTATATCTTATCAGGAGCGATACGGAAACTAAACAAAGAATACAGTCTAGTAGATGGACAGATGCGAATTATTGAATTCTGGTGGGATGGAATAGGTGAATGGAAAGCGTGAGTGATTTAGTTTAATGATATTATTCAATTATAATATGATTAAACCTAGTTTTATAATCTAACAACAAGGTTAAGACATTTAAATTAAACCTGAAACCCAGACCAGCCGACCAGCAACCCCCTAGCCAAAACTACTTAAAGAAATATTACCTTATATATTAAGAGAAAAATGAACGGTGATGGAATCAATAATTATATCGATAAAAAATGCTATGATTGTTGTCACTTCAAAAAAGAAAATATGGGATTGTATAAATTGAATTTGCCTAATGAAATAGTGAATAATATTATTAATTATTCAATGGATGAAAAAGACGAATGTGAAAATTGTCAGGAATGGAGAGATAATCAATTTTTAATCAAATGTCTGTTGGAAATAAAAAGAATAAATAATAGAAATGTAGAAGATGAGATTTTAATATTTCTAACTGTAAATAAAATACCACCTTACGATTATATTAAACAGTTTCTTAAAATCAGTAAGAAAAAATATGACATGATTTATGATATATTATGGATGTTGGGTTATAGTCAAGAGAAAGGAGAAGATGTTAAAGAAAATATCAAATTATTTATTGAAAGTAAAAAGTTTAATGTTCAGAATACAGTGAGAGATGTTAATATTATTTTTAAAATGATGTATGAAAGAAGTAAGACACACCAATTAGATTATTATCCTGAACTGAAATTATAATCATAATATAATAATAACATGTAAAATCTTATATGTTATAATTATACTGAACTTTTAACCTATAAAACCCCTTAAACTTATCTAAATAAATAACCCCTTAAACATATAGAGACCAATGACAGACAAAAAGCAATGTTCGAAATGTAAAGTCTTTCAATTGTTAGAAAAGTTCAACGAGGGAAGAAAACAATGTAATGTATGCTTGGAGAGCAAACAACGGTATAGAGAAGCACACAAAGAACAAATACAGCAAAAGTCAAAGGAGTATTACGAAAACAACAAAGAGCAGATTGTAGAGAAGAAAAAGACATATAGAGAGAATAACAAAGACACTATACTAGAAAAGAAAAAGAATTATCGTGAAAACCATAAAGACGAAATAAAACAAAAAGCAAAAGACTATAGAGAGAAGAACAAAGAAGACATAAATGAAAAACAGAAAGACTATAACCAATTGAAAGTAGAATGTCCTTTATGTAAATGCTTTGTAGGAAAATACAGAATGAAAAAGCACCAACAAACAAGTAAGCACCAACTAAGAGTGAAAGGTCAAGAAAACAATAACGATACTGTGAGAGATTACATGGAAGCAACAAGTGACTTTGAACAAGAATAGGAATAAACAAATGAACCACCAACACCCCAGAACTTAATAACTACTAAAAGGGCTAACTCTTTCAAATGAAAAAAATGTCGGCCCCCAGAAAATCCACCCCTAACACCCTACAACAAAATATAGGATGAAATCAAACAAGGGTGTTAAAACGTTGGATAACAACATTTGACCCAATAACCCCTACACTCCTCCCTCTTCCCCCCAGGCCCCCTGTTTTCTCCATTTTTTTGGGGGGGTCAGGCTCAATTCTATTCACAAAAGCCAGTGGTTCAGTTGGGTCCCTTCCAGTGAGCATGTGGGGCTTCAATCCAAATTTTGGGGTGGGTCCTGTGATCTGCCTAGACGGACGTGGTTTTTTCTTGAGGATGTCTAACATGGGCCGTCTTCAGCTAGCTATGATCTCTCCAGTTTCCTGCCGAGGTCCCCGGGCCCCGCGTGCATCGCAAGATAGACCCTTTGGGGTTCCAAGTTCTGGTTGGCTATGGCTTTTGGACCAGTTGCTGACTTCTCCTTTTTTTTTAAAAAAAAATAATATTGCGAACCTCCACCAAAGAGTCCGACATTGAAGCCCCTACCCGGTTGTTTTGTTGAAGCCTTATCTGAATGCAACGACCCACCATCGCAATCGTGGGGTGCGAGGGAAGGAAGGATGGCCATTAGCTTGACACAGATGGGGCTTAATCCGCCCTACCCGTTTTTTTCTCGGAGGAGGTGGTGGAAAACCTCCACCAGCAGAGGAATTTGAACATCCAGCAGCACATGAGCAAGGCGGGACTTGGCAAAGTGCCACTTAAGCCAGGGATTTATGGAACACCATGTTTTGGCTCAAGTACCCGGACGGAGGCTTGCCACCGAACAAAAGAAGCCCTTTGGCCTGTTCATGATCTTGAGACAAGCCATGAGGCCAAAACTAGCTTCCGGCCTTCGCCTTCATTGCCATCGATTTGGGTCTGAATTTTGTTTGCGGACCCTTGGTGGGGGATTGCCACCAGCCACTTTTCAGGGGCTCGCAAGTTTCAAAGACGGGGGGGGAGCAGACGTGTTTTTATAGTGGGAGATAATCCCAATTTATGTAGCAGAGGCATTTCCCCTTGGAGTAACTGGGTGAAACGTCAGGACTCAAATGGGTGGCTTGTCGTTTTTGGAGTTGGTCCCCTTTTCTTGGTGGTTCTAAAGGAATGCCCAAAGGAAAACCAACATTTTGGGGTGGCCCCCTAAACAACGACACACCCAAATCATGTTCAAACAGTGGTTTGGTTCCCTCGCAGGTGGAAGGCTGTCCACAGTGTCCTACAATTGGGGGACCTGTTTGAGGATGGTGTTTGCAGGAACCACAAAGTTTTGGGAAACCCAGTTTTTGGAAGCAGTGAGTGAACCTTGGTAGGCAACACCGGGAACATCCTTAAAATACTTTGAGCTGGCCCTTTTCGGGTTGATTCAAAGGGTATCGACAGGTTACCGACCCTAAAGACCACCTTGTTTGGCCTTCCCTAGTAGGTTTACTAATTGTTTCCCTACGTCCCTGGGAGGGGTGGGGGTGTTTGGGTCCCGGAATTGAAACTGACGAGTTTTAAGGACTCGCAACGCGAAGGTTCCCCGAACCGACTGGTTGAGTGCATGAAACACGGACGGTTTCCCCGTGAATTTCACTTTCAACCAACCCCAAATCGGTACCCTCAAAAAGACATACCCAAATCGGTCAAGCAAAACTAACATTTTACACCAAGAGGTGTGTGGCCGCCGGGAAGCTCCGCCGGCCGCTTGGGGCGGGTGGGGGAAGCCCGACAGGGCATCCAGCCCAACTTGTTCGCAGAGCTGCTTCTGGGCTCAGGGCTGGTCTTGAACGAGGATTTGTGGGGGGGGGGCTGCCTGGGGCTGGGTGTCTGGGTAAAGCTTGCCGCGCAAACTTTTGGTTAGATCCGTCCAAAAGGTACCCCAAAGGGCACCAGAGTTCAGCGAGGTCAGCCCGCATTTGAGCCCCACGGCCCAGTTGACCCCCAGTTGACTGAAACCCAGACTGTCCCAGCAGGGCTTTCCCTGGACCTCTTCCAACACTCCAATGACAAGGCCAGGATTTGACATCTTTCCTTACTTTTGGAACCAATTTTCCTTATGGCCCCCTTTCTTGGAAAGATACACGCTGTTTTTTGGTGACCCCACTTTTCGGACCGGGGCACCGAAATTCATTAGACCAGCGCCGAGGTTGGGACTAACCAGGAAGCTGGAACATGAGTAGGTCTGCAAATTCCCAACGATCCAAACGTTAATCCACTTCTTGGAACCGAATCCACTTCTGGAGGTGCCTTTCCCAGCTGCAAATTCGAGGAACGTTTTGGTTGACAGATAAGATGCTGTGAAGCATTCGTCGAATCGACTCGACCACAATCTTGCTAAGACGAACAACTCTTGAAGGAAGGCCCCCGCTGCAGAGTATCCCAAAGAACGAATCCTCGAATGGGTGGAGCCGGCAACGCGTTTTTAGCAGGACGTGCATTGGATCACCTACCGTGGCACCAACAGCTTTTCGAACACCGAGGCGAGGCGATGGTGGTTGGCGAATCGAATCTTTTGGTTTCCCAGTAAAACAATCTCTTGAAGACCCCTGTCACAGAGAAACACCCAGTGGAGGTTCCGTGAGATATGCCCACTGCCACTGACTGCATTTTCATGTAGCTACCAAGGGAACTTTGACCAGAAGGAGCATGACTGGTTGGGGTGGTTGGGAGGGGCACGTTTTCAACAGCGATCCATCTGAGGCTGGGTTTGTAGAGTTTCCACTATGTTGGTTGGTTGGACATAGGGGAATCACTCCTCTTCCCATGTGCACTGGGGTAAAGTTTGACAGGTGCTTGTTGGGCCGCATCCACAAGGGGAGCGTGGTTTTCCTTTTGGGCTCTTTTGAGACCCGTTTCAGCAAGGATCCGGGTACTTGAAGGGTTTGACAGAGGCTTGAGAAATGTGTCTTCCTTTGAAGAATCAACGGCAAACACTGAGCCCACTTTCATAGTGCGGTGCTTGCCCGGGGAGCCATACGCTGGGACGCGGCAATAGTCACGAGCCAAATCTCCAAGTATGTACCGTATGTGAAATGGCTGATTTTGGGAGCGTGGGTTTTTGGAGCTCACATTAGCTGTTTCTATTTTGGATTCCTCGTTTTGGACTCTCCACCAAGCGAGTGAGTGAGCAACTGGTGGTTACAAAACATAAACCAACAAGCACCCCGGTTCCATCCGGAGCAGCTTTTTTCAGGCTTGATATCACATTGGATTAACTCCTGGTCGGAAACACGCCTCGCTCGAGGGCCTGGTGTTTTGTTTGTGGATTGACGCTCGGGGCTGGAGCACAACTTCCTCTTCCTCGACCTTGTCTCCTGCCCAACATAGGAATCCCGCAACAAGCCGGGCCACTGAGCGAGCCCTGAATCTGGCCCAGAGCGAGAATTCAAACAAGACAACACTAGGGCCCTAAGACTATGAGTTCAAAATACGGGAATGCAAGAACAAGCACCGGAGTTCAGAGAGAGAATATCCTGCAGATGAGCACGCCCCAGACATGTTTTGGAGCCTTTTGGCGGCTCCCTCTTAAGGTGATCCCGGAGCTCTCCACATTTCCCGCTGCCTTGCGTGCTTGTCACTGACCATCAAAACCTGTGGCATTGACCATCCCGCCCCCTGTGTTTATGCTCGGCCATGGTTGCCGGCGCTTCGACTGGCTTCAATGGATCGTGAGGGGGTAAACCTGGCAACGTGCACATTAGGGAAGGAAGCAAATGGTGGGATTTCGGCATTGCTCATTTAGATTTGGGTCATCTTTCCATTTCCCACATGAGACCCAGACTGGCAGGAATCATTTGGCCTTTCCCCAAAGATTGTCAAATATGCTGACGGTGTAAACACGGAGAATGGAGAACTAGCAGGGCTGTGTGCCATCTTTTTTCCGCCGAGTTGGAACTCTTGCACCGAGATTGATTCCCCGCCATTCAGAGACAAGAGCACTTCCCTGACTTTTCTCTCTTTTCTGGGAGAACAAACAACCTCGAACTGCAGTTAATTCAGCGGCCATAGCTTCTGCATTAGTCTGAAACAACTAAGCAAAGGCCAAAATTGCTGGTAGAGGAGTTCAACCGAGTTATGCAGGCTCCTAAGGGAAACCCTTCTTGGATGCTGGGCCTGTGGCCGGATGGACATGTTCAGACGTGCCTCCACATGTCAATTCAGACTTCGGGTGGTCTATTCATTTTCTGGGGGGGAATGCGTCTTGGAACGGTTTGGAATGCCATATTAACTATATAATTAAATCTGTACCCTTTATAACTTTTAGGACATTGCGTGCGTGTTCCCCCACAAACCAACAACAAGTTAAGCTTTGTTTAGTGGGGCCATCAGATTTCACCAAGTCTGCGCTTCAAATACCAGCCCCATCTTTTGATCCGAAAGTACCTCGAAGACGGGCGATGGAGAAATGAGAGGGGTAAGAGTAAGGGGCCAAAATATTGGGTGCATTGTACGACCTGATCTTGAACAAGCATGATCGACGTTTTGTGAAGGCCAAGACATGCAAGCCCAGCAACCGCCTTTTGGCGTATCTGCTTTTTCTGAGACACACCCACACATTGCAAGTAAGTCCCGAGCTAAATTGGGGTGCTGCCAGTTCCCCACTGGCTACAGTGCGGAATTGACATAATTGACCCATCCTTGCTAGATGGATTAGCCGTCTCTGAACCAGTTTTTTGTTGTTGTTGTATGCAAACAGCACCTAAGACATGGTTGCCATGTGTTCCAGTAAGCCTTATTGTGGCCTTTTCCCTGTTTAATGTTGGGGGATGTCTTTTGGGGTCCCGGGTGGACAGGCCCATGATCTTTCATTTCCTTCAAGGAAGCAGCAAGGGGATGAGTCAATTTCTGAAATTTGCCCAGCCCTACTTGGAGCACGCCAGTGGTTGACAACCCTGATCGGTGCAACCCTAAGCAATCATCGCTAGCCAGGGCGACTTACCAGTTGCCAAGTGGGGTGGTCATCGCTAGCCAAGGTTTCTCTTTTTTGGCTGCCTTGTTGGAAACACGGGACGCACGTGTGGAATTGTGCCCTGAACAAGTGGTCTTAGACTTCGAGGGCATTCCAAGCTTGTCAAGAAAGATGGATCCAAAGGAATGTATCCACATGAAGATACCAATCTTTGGATGCTTCCTGCTAAATCATCGTCATGGACCATTTCTCGAGACAGTGCGCTAGGTGAGCACACGTTCCCGGCATCTTACCTGCCCCACCCGTGGGCCTGGAAAGGCGGCGTGAAGCTTTGATCCCTGGATTTGAAGACAGAGGAGACAGCACCAGATTTCACCCGACAAATCATCGACACAAATGAAAAAGCGAACACCCACACGAGCAGACGAGCGAGCAGACGACGGCCTTCCGAAAGGGGGCAGGCAATGTTTGTTGGGAGGATACATGTGGGTGTTTTACAACCAGCGGGTGTTCGTCTAGCGAAAAGACGAGCAAAGCGGTGACTCAGTAGCCCTTCTTCATGTTGTTTTACTTTAGGGAACACTAAGAGTCTCTTGTTGAATTTGTCTTTGTCTGTGTCCCTGTCTCTGTCTCTGTGTTTTGTCCGTCTTTGTGTCTGTCTCCGTCTCCCTGTCTCTCTATCACTCTCATGACGCAGTTTTCCATGCTAGTCCCGCGTTTAACATTTTTACCCCGCTCTATTTTCGCGTTTCACACCACTGATGCATTCAGGCTAGGCAGGAGGAGTTCACTTGCACTCAGGATGGGCATCCCGGCAGACCGGAGCTGCCGGGCAGCCCATGCGAGGTGGTGCGAGATATCAGCTGATGGTCCTGCAAATTTGGCCCTGGTCGTAGTTGGCCTTGGCCTTTGGCCCCAAGAAGGCTTAAGCATCTGGGGGCCGTGGCGGGAAGGTTGCCTGGGCAAGGGGATCTATTTGTGGGATTGCCGCTTCAACCAGGTCACAGTCGTGATTCCCATTTTGATTTCCAGCACAAAACCGGACCTCCCTTGGCGCAAGTCGGCCGTAGTTCAGGGACCCTACAGAACATCATTCAAAGGCTTCAAGGGCTTGAAAAGCCTCGGACAGAAGGCCCCTTGGCAAACCCAAACTGTCGCTTGTGAGTCTTTTGGGGTCCCTGATTTGACCATCACGTGCCGTCGCAAAGGGAGAAAGCACAAACCAAACAGCACATTCCAATCCAGTCATAGAGAGGGCGTCTGTAAAAATGGGTTTGTCTCCAAACAGAGGAATTCCAACTAAGCTTGGTAGGCTTCCTTTGATCGGCCTTCAAATGACCGAGAGAGGCCGCCAACTCCAAGCGGCGAAAATCGGTTCAATGAACGGCTCGAGATCAGGGCGCAAGGACCTCTGGGGCCTCTTGGACTTGACGTTCCCTCATATCACCAATCGCTTATCAATGCCTATTGTGCGTTTGAAGTTCCGGACATGCCTGACAAGGAATCCGGGATGGAGAAATAGATAGGTCGTGTGATGCGTGGTGTCTACATTGGAAGACCCCCCGGAGTCTTACCAACAGACAGAGGACAAATATGAGAGCGCAAACAAGCGTTCAGAGACCCCACGGATCTCCGGCCACTCCCCTCCTGTCTTTGGCCTTGTTTGGCCTTGTTTGGCCTAAGGCGATTCCATGGCCGCCTGAGGAACCCAACCCCTCCCGTGCATGGTATCCTTCCGGTTGCAGCCCATACAAGATTGCGGGGTTTCTCGGTTGTTCCGAGCGAGTTGGGGTTGACCCCAAGAGAGAATTGGGCCCTTCTAACGTGACCGTTACATTGGCTTAAAAGGGACTCAATGCCACAGCTGATTCCTAGATCGACTTTTGTGCGAAGAGGAGATTCACACCCACAAGGCCCGCACTGATTCGTCACAGGGCTTGTAGAAGAACTCCCGTTCTTCCCTCGCGAAAGGATGTTGTTCGAGTTTCCCAAGTCGACACTCACAGCCCTAAGGCCGCAGGTGATGTTCTCCGGGCTGTGCCCCGAGTTTGGGCGCTTACTGACCCGGGCTGTGCCACGTATCCTGAAACCACACCAGCAGATAAGAAGAGAGCCCAAAATGGCAACAAACCAACGGCGTAGAGGAATCTCCTGGACGAGAGACCGCAGTTTGAGGTCTCCTGATCAATTTCAGTGTGGTCCATTTCCAGATTTCCAGCTTTCTTTTCCTGATTCAGGGTGCTTTGTTTGGTCTCTGGAGTTTCAACCAACCAGAAGCCTGGTTTCCCTGAACAACCTGGAAACACTTGGATTTATTTTTATTTCTATTTTTTTTTTATTTTTTGTATGGCAGGGCACATGACCAGACTCCCTCATGTGCTTACCGACCTTGAAGGTATGATTTTGCCCACCTCCTCCGCATGCTGCGGGGCGGCGAGCTAATTCCGGACGAGGCGGGGATGAGCCGTGAAGCCGTGAAGCTCGAAATGGCTTGGGCGATGCACTCGGCCAGATCTTCAACCTCAAAGTATCCCCGAAAGTTCATGGTCTATTTGGGAGAACCACCGCAACACTCGCCAAATTTCCCCGAAAAAGACAAAGAAGATGACAAACAAGGTCACTCGGAGGGGTTGCGCAAGGGGGCAGATTTTTCCAGGTCAATATCCAGAAAAAAAAGAACAGAGTTGGAAAGACCAACGCCATTCCTTTTGGTTAGGACCCACTCCTTTTTCTTTTTGGAATGTGAACGTACTTTCTCAAGGGTTGAACATCGTGAGTCCCTTGAAACTCTCAAAACCGGTCGCGCCCAGGAGGGTTTCTGTTTTTCTTCCGACCCCAAAGTCTGTCTGTTGTTGTTGGGACACTTTTCGGCAAGGCGTAGCTTCGAAGACTCGCCGGAAGACGGCGTTTTTCAGCATGGAATATCTCAATTTCATCATTAGATACAGTTCATATTGACAGCTCCTTTCTGTTATTTATCACATCCATCATTAGTATATTCTCTATAACAACAAGTGGTGCCAAGGAGCCACCGGGTAGCCAACAGGTCAATGCCTTCTTCGACTCCTTGGACCTCTTCTTCCCTTGGCACGGGAACTCAGGGGACGGGCGTCGGCTTTGTTGCGCCTTGCGCCTAAGGCGCTCAAAGGAAACACCCTTTAGGGCCCTGGCCTTCGGATTGCGGTCGTGGAAAAAGCCCAAAGGACACCTGACTCCTTTCGGGTGCTCTTTCGGTTTGACCTTGGGGGTTGAATATTTTTTGGCCAATGTAAGCACAATGGTCAATGGCAACCAGAAGGGGTCCGTAGGAGAAGTGTGCGCAGCGTCGGGCAGTGCCTGGTGAGGTGGTATGTTTTTCCTCGGGACTTGGCTCAGAAGAGACCTTAACATGTTGGTAGAAACACCAAGTCAATGGGTTTTGAGCGCTACACACATTTGCGCCAGGATCACAACACGCCAACTTGGGCTAATCTCCACAATGAACCAGGTATTCAAACCCTGACCTGAACCTGTAACACTCGTGCCATCCAAAGTCATTCACGTCGAGCTTTTAGGGCGAGTTGACGGAAGAAAGCAAACCCAGTCGGACTGACCTGGGAAGCCTTGTGCAGCGTTCAAGTTTGGGGCACGCGCGCGTGGAAGCTTGAAGTTGAACAGGGTTGAAGCATTTTGTCCTGTTGGGATGGCCATAGATAAACTCATACACAGTCCTTGTTTTCCATTTTGTCCACCGTCAGCGTTGTTTGTCACCGCAACTTGCGCCCAGAGTGGGCCGGTGTCTTCTGCTTCAATGGGGATGGGCAAGCAAAGGCGATACACTTTTAGCGATCCTTGGTCATGCTCGCTGCAAGGGGCTTTTAACCCATTGGCTATGTTCATCAGCACCTCTTGTGTCAGGAGTGGTAGTTGCTTCTTACCCTGGACTTCTTGGCCCGTGTCCAGCCACTTTGCCTCACGCGTCGAGGTCTCTGACCCGCACTGTTGTCGTTTGCTCTCTATGAAATGGGTTCTGGTTTGGTTCAAACAAATGGGATGGAGGGAGGTACACCTCGTTCCCTTGCAACCGCTCGTGGCCTGTGCAAAACCAGAGTGGACATTTGAGCCCTTCTCGCCAGCTAATAGGAGTGGTATGTTTGTTTTGTGTTTGGCTCTTGGTATTTGGCTGCATGGTTGGACATTTCCGCCTTTTCATTGAACCAACATTTTTTTTAGGCTTTCGGTTGAACAGGCTTTGACCTTCTTCGGGAGGAAGAACCTGCGGTTTTGTAAAGCTGTCTAGGCAAATCGGGTGTTGATGGTTTCGCTTAAAGCACAGTCAGGAGGGGGCTCCTATCTGAATTAGTTGACACTGGGTGGCCATTCTCTTCAGCTGAAGACCGTCTTGACAAATGGGTGTATCTTTGCTTGGTGAATGCCCGTTGTGGCTTTTAAGAGGACACCACAATGACGACACGTTTTTTTTTTTTTTTTTTTTTTTTTCGAAAATAAGCCGCCCCTCCTATTTTGAGGCACCCCAAACGGGTTTGGCTTTTCCTGTTGTCGGTGCGCGAAGCCTTGCTGGCGCCCAGCCGCTGCGACGTCTCGAAGCATTTGCACCGCCTGCCGCAACTCAACGGCCGGGGCGCAAGGGGGCCTTGGGGCCGAGACTTTAAGGCCCAAAAAGGAGGAGAGGGCGGGCTGGTGGAGAAATGCCACCACGGTTTCAGTTGCTCGCCATGGAAACATGAGTGGATCCATGTTTTTTTTGGTTTGTCAGTCCTTTTTTTCTGCAAAGGCTGGGTGTTAAGGTCTTGCGGGTGCAAATTTGAGGGCCCAAAACTTCAGTCCTTTTGCCCAGTTCATTGGCTTTCTGGTTTCACCCCGAGAGCGGCAGAACTCTACCGTCGAGTCGCAGCATTGGATCTGGCGACTGATTGCCTCTGGCACTCACTTCGAGCTCGTGGCCTTGAACGCGACCTTTGAGGGAGAACTGTGACGCGGCCTCCGGCAGTGGGTCTTGATGATGGTGGACCCGTGGGTGCGGCTTGTGGTGCCTTCAATGGGCGGTGCCTCACGAGACGAATCTCTCTGAACGGCTTGCCCAATCAGCCGGCGGTGTGGTTCCTTTTGATGAGCTTGATGTCTTCTTTGGGCGGCGTTCAGCAGCTTCTCGGCGGTTTGATTGTTGAGTTCCTGCAGGTGGTTTGATTGGTTGAAAGGAGAATTGTATGTGATGATTCGAAGCTTAAAGCGAAAAAATCCAGCCGTGGGGGAAGGCGGTGGTCAATGACCTGTTCACCTACCGTCCTGGATTGCTTCGCCCTCTGTTTTTTCCATTGCCTGCAACACTGTAGCATATTGCAGTCCAAAGTGGTTGACGACCTGTCTAGGATGCTTTTTGGCACAGTACCCTGGAATGGTAGTCTAGCCTTCGGCTGGTGGAAGAAACACGAAACATCCACCAATGTAAGGTGAGGTGCCAGCGTGCTTGCTGGGAATCAGTGCAAATCTTTGGTGGGCGGTACTGCCACTGTTTTCAGAGATCTTCTTGCTGGGTTGCTCTACCAATCGAAGATTGAATCCCAGGGGCAAAAAGATGGCGTGCTTTTCTGTGTAGAACCCGTCACCAAGGGCCAAACTTCCATCCTGTTGGGGTTCGTCGAAGGTGTCCTGATTGTATGGACATGTTCTTGCAGTGGAGACGTATCAAACGAGTTGGAGGCCACACTCAGTTGGATGCGTTGTTTGCCCCTAGTTTCCTCCAGCTTTCCCCCTGGTTGCTATACTTTCTTACCCGTCGATGCCTTAAAGGGGTGGACCCACAAACGCATCCAACCTGTACCTTTGAGGTTCAGGTTTCCAATCAAGCACCACGGGATTCACGGACTGCTTTTCATGTTTGGACTCACGGAAGGGCCATCAAGCCATCGGTGCTTCGTAGGATTCGGTAAATCAATGACCCAAGAGTCTTCACCGCTGATTCGTATGGTGCCCCAGATGTTTCAGTGCTTGATTCGCTGATAGCTGAGTGCCGGGGAGTTAGTCAGGAGTCATTTGGAATGTGTTCATGTAGGCCTGTCTTGAAGGAAAAACCCAAGGAAGCGGCAGGTAGCAGTGATCCCAATTCGGTCCTGTCTTCGGGCTTGGCGGTCTTCGTAATTTGAGCGTCCACAGGATTCTACGGATCACATCTTGTTTTGAGGTTTTCTCTTTTACGATTTGCTCGAACAGCTTTGCGCTTTTTGGTTTTGGAAAGTCGTACCCATCGCTTTGCGCCCGGCAAGGGCGCCATCTCGCAGGCTCGTCTGCGAGAAATGCGCACTACATCCTGGACGTGCGAGGCTCAGAGGCTTCGGATCGCCCCGTTTTGGTCCGACATTCATGTGCCAATCCCAACCATAAATAGCTGCGGCCACCTTCTTCATTCTTTAAATTGTTCTGATGATGACCCATTTGATTTGTAATTGTGGAAGCTCCTGGTTTTCTTCGTTCCCCTCTTTGGGATCCCCAAGACCGGGCCTTTCGTCCCAAACGAGGGAACCCAGATCTCGAGGGCTGGGGGACGGGCCATCGGCCAACCGCTCGAGGCTTTCTTCCGGCTGCCAGATGCAGTTCGCAGGAGCCGGGGGGAAAGGGGTGGTCGCGACTGCTATTGGGTTGGATCTTTGGACTACTTTTTGGTTGAAATCAAGTTGGGTTTTCAAAACTAAACCCCCAGAAAGTGAAAAACCAACTTTTTGCACAAAGGCTGCCCCGTTGGCGCACCTCTCTTGGAGGGACAAGAACAGAGGCTGGTTGGGAAGTGAAGGCCAGTGTCATGTAGGGTGTCTTTTTGGAGTCTTTCAGGTGGCTGGCGGAAAATTCTAAGTCACGTACTACTATGCTCCTCCGGCCCGGATGTCATGGATGCCCTGAGTGGGGAGCCAGCCCCTGTGCCACGCAGGTCAACCATAGGGGAGTATGGGGGTCGGGGCTGACGATCGTCGGGGGTGCTCTCAAAACCCCTTTCGGGTTTCATGACCATCCTTTCACTGTGTGCTTGCTATCTCACCTTCTTCTTGTTCCTGGCCTCAAAGGGAAATCGGGAAGACCTTGCTGGTTTCATAGCCATCTTGGGAACACACCGATCACTTGTCAGGAATGTGCAGGTTTCACCTTTTCTTTCTTTTGTGGTGAGAGTTTTCACATACACTCGCGCATATGCTGGGGTGTAGTAGAACAGACAAGTGGCGCGGTGGACACGTTGCATATCGGCAGGACCGCCTTTGAGCCGGAGGAGAGGGAGGCGACTTGGGATGGACGCAACCATACTGTGGATTCACGAAGTCCATTTCGCACCACTTTGAAACCACGGGAAACCATTATTACTGGCATTTACGATTTACGGGGGAATCATCATCCCGAGGATTTCGTCCATCCACAGTATGGAGAATGCAAAGGACGCGGGCGTGTTGGACATCACGCTTTCGAACTGTTGAGCATCCATGTGTTGAGCCAACAACATCTCTGTACTCTTTTGAAACAATCCTTGGTCTTCCAAGGACCCGCAAAACCAGGGTCCTTCTTGATTTTGATCTTGGCTCTAAATGGAAATTTGGCCAAAGGCCTGCTTTTCCAGGGTCCTGGAAGGTCAAGGAATGAGTTTGGAACCCTCAGCAATGTCTTTCTGGCCGAAGTGCTCTTCCTTGGTGCCACCTCGCGGCACGCCGCATCGCAAACAAGGCTGCACGTTTCGGGGGGCTGTCAATGGGTGCCGTCGGATGAAGCTGAGACCTGCACCGACTTGGGGAAACGGGCGATGGTTCTAGGGGCAGCTTCCCCGTTCGTTCCCGGGATCCTTCTTGCTGGAACACCACCACAAACCCTGTGGAAATGGCTGGTTTTTGAAAAGAACCATGGCTGAAAAGAATGGAAAAGGAATCAAACGATAGAAAACCAACCTTT
>CAUJNA010000385.1:0-37500 GCA_963377175.1 Effrenium voratum | reverse complement strand
TCTATCTATGCTCCATCTATCTATGTATGTATCCAATCTATCTTTTTAGTTAGCTATCTAGCTGTCTGCTTATGCATGCAGGCATGAGGACCTCCATTTGTACAGGTCTTCTCAGTGTCACCATTGTTTCATTCTTCTTGACTTGGCTCTTCTTTCCCATGGTGTTTGTTTGTGCTCTTCCCGTACTCTTGCCGAAGAATCAACTTAACGTCAGCGGGAGAAAAGAAACACCTCCTTGACTAACAAACTGGCGTCAACCACCGCAACTGTTGTAATTTCACAACTCGTTTTGTAAGCAACTTGGCCATCAAGCGACTCTGACAACTTGAGTTTGGACCTTGGAAACCACGACATCTACGTTTGCAACGAAGAGATCTAAACTACGTACAGTTCTACTTGTAGTGAATGGGAAATGCGCTTTCTTTCCTTAAGAATTACGTGCTGGTAATGCTGGGGAAGTCGGCCAATTTAGCCCAAGCGTTTTCGTGGTTGCAGGTGTCGATCATGTCAGTACGGTCCAGACCGACGTCTACTTTTTAGTCAGAGGAACCAGTGTTGACAACTCCGGTTGGCAAGGGCCCTGCAATAGGGTCCCCCCGATCCAAATGGGGACTACTAGCGACTAATAAGGCCTAGTAGGGGCTCATAGGGCCTGACAACCACAAAGACCAATTTAGTCCAACAAGACCGTCAAAGGCACGATGAGTCAAGCCGAGCTTGAAACGCTGGAATTCCAAAATTCGATTGCAAGACGAGTTTGGAAACCGCGACGACTACTTGTAGTCAGCAGAGAAGCATTTCGTGATCAACACGGTGGTGATGCTGGAGGTGTCGACCATTGTAGTCTTTCCCAGTTTGGAACATGTTTGTAAGTTGTATGCTTCGTTCGAATAAAGCGGCAGGTATATCATGTAAGACATTATTGCCAAGTTACTACAATAGCCTGCTCAATGGCGTTAATATTTTCCTATGGCGTGCTCAAAGGGAATTCACCTGCTTGATGCGGACGCCAAGCAACTGCAGGCTGCTGCAGGGCAGAGGGCACTGGGCCGGGCTCGCCCCAGTAGAATATACAGATACATATATGGCTGTGGGCCAAAACCAATGGTACCATTGTGGGGTAGGTGAATTCACCACCCATTTTAGGACCTATTTTAGTGGGGATTGGGCCATATTTATACCTGGAATTGGCGGGGCATCGCCAAGCTTCTATTCATGAGGCCCGTGCTCAGCGGAAGCCGCGCCCCCAGGGGTTGGAAGCCACGTGACGTTGGACGTTAATTTCTTTGGAGGGGCCAAACCCATAGCTCGAAGTTCCCTCTGTTTCTGGCTTTGAACATTTGGGCCAAAGTCAGCTGCCTTTTGGTGGGGTGATGCATGCCGGGGAATATAGGGAAACCCTGCAGTGGGCAAATGCAATCGCGACAAGGGGATGTGGTCGATTGAAGCCCCTTTGTGGGGGGGCCATTTCTCGTTTCAGCTTCAACCCCCCCCCCCAATTGTGGGAAATGAGGCTTTGGCATTCCAGTTGTGATACCAAGTGAGCCCCCTCAGTCTTGGGCTTCTTTGGGCGTTTCTTTGGCTTTCCATGGCAAAAAACCAGGTTCGTTCACGCCAAGCGTTTTTTGAAGGGGTCACTGTTGGCACGACCATTTGCCAGTCCACGAAGCCGGGGAAGTGTGCCCACAACCCGTCCCAAGAGCTGGGGGTGGAATAGTCGCCCACTTTTCCCACCCCAGGTGTGAAACCAATGCTTCGCCGCAACGCCTCCATGTTTTGTTTGTCTGGCAAAGTGAATCACAACCTGAATCCACCGGGGCTCGGTTCACATGTTGCAAAAAGCACCGCAGATGACGTGCACATGCGTTCGCTTCCGTGCCATTCCTTGCGTGCGGCAAATTCCAAGGGCTCAACATTGAACCTTCCGGAAGGCTTTTCCCGGGTCAAAGGAGGAGCGAGGTTCAGGCGACCGCAAAGTCTGAGGTTCCCAAAGGGATTCCTTTGGGGTCGGTTGGGTTGCTTTGGGGTTCGAAGCTGTACCCCGACTTTTTGTACAACCGGCTTTTGAGAGCGACAGACGCGAAAGCAAGGTTGCTCCGTGACCGGAAGCTCAAGCCCGATGCGGGAAATGCGTTCACTGGTTTGGCACCCCGTTTTGGTGTCTGCGTCAAGGTTTACAATTTTACATCTTTGCACTTGACCAACATGATCGTAGAGGGACGTGGAACAAGTTTTGAACTTGTACAGCAGCTGCGTTTGGCTCTACGGAGCTCCTTCTCGCAACCCCATATCTTAAACATAGGGCACGGCGGCGACACGTTTGTGATGTAGGGTCGGTATGGGTGTGTGTTCTCAACGGCTTGCATGCGGAATTCGGGCATGCTCAGGATGTTTGGTTTCAGATGATTTTAGGGCCGCATGCGCCGTTCGAGTCTGGGGCTGCTCCGAGGGTTGATATCGCATTTTGTTCATTCGGCGTTCGGGGTTTGAGTCATAATTTGGAACAGCAAGCTGAAGGGCAATGGCTCTTCCGGTGAGAAGTCTGTCAGCGGCACATCAGTGCTGGGGGGCGTATCAGTGAGGGTCTTGGAGACTGCTGGATGTTCATGAGTATTATGTCAACCTGAAAACTGAAAATTTATGGGCGCAGAGCCTAGCGCGCGGCAAGAAGCTGCGGATGGATTCGCCCGACCTCTGAGGTCGCCGGAGCGGGAGGAGCCCAGGAAGGCGGGAGACGCTGCCGTGTGGACTTGGGCCAAATCGCAGGGAGCGAGGACTTGTTTCCAGAGAGGGCGGTGGGGGTCAAAACCGTTTTGGGATCCCGTTTTGGTGGGTAGCTGAATTCACCACCCATCTTAGGACCTATTTTAGTGGTTGGATTGGGATGTTCACTAGGGGTACGATTGGGATTTTGACCCATGGCCAGAGATGTCTTTTTTAAAAGGTCTGACACAAGGTGAGCATGGACCAGAATCAAAGGCAAGATTCAAGAACGGGGTAGGCAAAGAGAGGAAGAAAGATGAAAGGACGCTGGGAAAAACGTCGATCCAAGGAACTCGACCAGAGTCGTGGGGTTGAGACCGGGGACCGCATCTGAATGGGTGGGGTGGGGAGGGATTCATTTGGGACAATGAAGAAATCATCACGGACTGCACACACCACCGTCCCCAAAGACGTTTCTGATTTTGTTGGCCCTGAAGCCTCAGAAAGGCCAAGCTGTTTGGGGGGGAGAGGGGCTTGTAGGGTGGCTGGATTCCTTTTGGTTTCCCCGCAGAAACCATCGCACAAAGGGGATCCGCTATTGGGACCTCGTTTTGTGACACCAAAGGCGGCACCACAGGCTGCTTGACGAGTCTCAACATATTTTGGCAAGCTGATCTGCTGTTGGCAGCCCCTTCGTGTCTGAGTGCACCCTTACTAGCAGATTGGCGGGAATGGTATCGGGTATATCGTTTTGAGGGTACCCTTTCTGTTAGAGTTTCGTTATATATATATATATACATGTTTTAGGGGGATTGCACAGGAAAACTCGCAACCATGCTTTGGGGGGTACATACAAGAAACCCTGGGTCACATGCGGTGGGCCACCGGACGAGTTTAAGGATAAACTCTGAAAGAAGGTGAGCTATCGCAAGGCTGCTAGCATTGTTTCTGACGGCACCATCGTTTGCATTGTCAGTTGGACTGCTGCACGCTAATTCCGCACGGTTGTTTTCAGTGGCAAGTCATCAGGGGGCCGGAAGTCACTAAGCTCCCAAACCGGGCACCTATATTGAACAGCCCCATTTGTGCAGAGTTGCTTGTGAAGTGCGTTTGACAGGCTTGTCCGTTATATCTTTTCAGCCAGATCCCCCAATACCCAATAGGAGCCACCTCACTATTCGCCCCAAACTAAGTCCCGTTTGCTGATGTAACCTTCCAAGCTTTTGGTCTAGGAACAATCGAAGAACCTGCATGGGAAGATCTTGTTTTTTCTTCCAACTCAGGAAGTGTCAAACACACAAAACAACTAAGCCCTAAACTCTCAGTGGGACCCAAAACCGAACTTTTGACCTTCTGGAAACCCCCCGTTTTGGTTCCCCCATTCTTAGCCTTCCCAGCATGAGCGGTCCCCCGAAAGGTGATTTCCTTGGATTTCCAAGTCCCTTTAGTCTGGACTGCGATTGGGCTAGATCTTTAGACTTTCGCTTTTAGGGACATCCAGGGGATTTCAAAACTAACCCCCCAAAAAGTTTGCAGGGGGGTCGTTCCAGCAACCAAGTTTCATGGGCGAGTGAGAGCTTGTCACAGCCCCAACGCCAAAGCGCCAAAGCGGGCGATGCGCTACCATGGCTGCGCGCTTCAAGCGCCGGCTGAACGACAAGGCGGCGTGTTGGGGTGTGTTGGGGTGAGTTGGGGTGAGTTGGGGTGAGTTGGGGTGAGTTGGGGTGAGTTGGGGTGAGTTGGGGTGAGTTGGGGTGAGTTGGGGTGAGTTGGGGTGAGTTGGGGTGAGTTGGGGTGAGTTGGGGTGAGTTGGGGTGAGTTGGGGTGAGTTGTGGATTGATCTTGCCGCTTGGCCAGGCGGAAGTTTCGAACGTTGAGCAGGCTTTCGGGGGTTTAATTAGTTTAATATTTTTTGCCTTTTGTGGGTGGGAGGGAAGGGGGGAATTCCAACCTCGTCTAATTGAGTTTACGCCATTGTGCAAACAACCTCCTCTCTGTTGTTCCTTCAAGGGGTCAGTTTGATAGAAAAGTAATGCCCAACCCTGGTGAGAATCTCCAGGTAGTCTGCAAAGAAATATCCACCCTTATTCGCCCTGACCTCCTACATTCTCTGGAAGGGACGTTTGGTGAGGCTATCAGACGCTTATGCAAGGGGAGTGTCATAAACAATCCTTTCGTAGTGTGAATGCGTTGGAAATATACGTTGGTGTATGTGCGCGCATGTGTACATGTGTACATGCGTACATGCGTGTGTAGGTGTGTGTAGGTGTGTGTAGGTGTGTGCAGGTGTGTGTAGGTGTGTGTAGGTGTGTGCAGGTGTGTGTAGGTGTGTGGGGTAAACTCTGAGATGAAAGAGCCTACAGGTAGCCATTTGTTGTGTCACAAAGCAGAGGAGCGGTGGGCATGTTTGGAGTCACTGCTCAACGAAGGCACTCCTTGCCTGCTATGATATCGATCCGGGACGCTGGACGACGTACCTGCTTGTGGTTGCGGCTGCGCCAAAGCCTAAGATTCAGAAGAAAAGGACAGCAGAGGAGAGGAAGCTTGGTCGCTGATGGCAACATGTTCCATGTTCGAGCTTCGTCTTGCCTGGGCCAAACCGGCAAAAAGCCGACGGATGCTTTGATTGGTTGGGTTTCTTTGATCGATTTGATTGCTGTATTGAGTGGATGGATGGACGGATGGGTGGTTGGATGGATGGATGGGTAAAATGGATGGATTGATTGATTGATTGATTGATTGATTGGTTGGTTGATTGATTGATTGATTGATTGATTGGTTGATTGGTTTTAAGCAGGCCCACTCCGCCAGCGCATCAATGCAGCGACTCGCTGCCTTTCGTTCCCGCCTGTGCGTGGCAGTTAAGTACACATTCCCCGTAGACGAAAAGATCCAAGATGCTGGAAATCTGGTCTATTCGCTTCCAAGGGGCTCCGGCCAATTGTTTGTAAGTTGAAAGAGTTTTTTTGCCTCGCAGCCATGTGAGCTTCTCGGTGTTGAACCGCATAAGCTGCGCCCTAGGCCCAAGACCAAAATTGACGTTCTGAGCTGTCCTGGTCCAAGACAGTGGTGCAAATAGTCAGGCATCGTCTCGCGCCCAGCTGTCCCAGCACATTCTCCAGTCTTTGCGTCGATAGTTGAAGGCTGCAGCGCAGGCATGATCAGCAGGGGCTGTGCGCATGGCGCATGAGGCTGCCCGACCCCTCTTGAACACGCCAAGAGTTGCATACATGCCTGAGGTTGACAAACAACATCATGCCAGGCATCCAGATCAGGATCGGGCCAGTCAAAGGCCGCGGTCAGCTGACAACTTTGACGAGGCAAGCGCCGATGTTGTAGCTGCGCCGTTGCTAGGCCAGTTCCATGTCCGCCATGGAACACACGCCGCAATAGATGGACCGCCTCCAAATTATTTTGTGTGGGTGTCGCGGCGCCACCCAGGCCAGTGGCACTTTTCGCCGGTGCCTCTGCAGGAGCCTGCGGTGGCTGAGCAATATCAGGGACGGCAACCTGGTGCTTTCCCCTTGTAGGTTTTCCGGTGTGTGCTGCAGATAGCGGAGTCAGGGAACACTTGCTGCGCTTTGCCCATTTTTTGTCGGGCAATCTGGGGCGCCGCGTTGATCCTGTGCCGAACACCATATATTTTATTTTAGGATTGACGGGGTTGGTCAAAGGCCAGCGCATCAAGTTTGGCAGCCAACACGTTTACGGAGCCGACTTAGCGCTACAGTCACACAGCCGTGAGTTCCTCTTCAAAGGCACGGAGATGGGCCCTTCGAAGTGGCTGCGTTGCCCTTGATGAAATTTTCCTGCTCCGGGATCACTCGGAAACGCGGGGAACCGGACGGGTCCCAGAAGATTCCCACAAGCACATGGGAGCAGCGCCACATTCCAAGAGATGATCGTCCGGATTCAAGCAAGCACCAACGAGTCACTAAACGACAGGTCTTCTCAGCCAGCAATCTCAGTAAAAGAGCCCATGATCACGCCTTGTGGCCAACACGTGGGTAAACTCTGAAATCAAAGAGCCTACAGGTAGCCATTTGTTGTTTCACAAAGCAGAGGAGCGGTGGGCATGTTTGGAGTCACCGCTCAACGAAGGCGCTCCTTGCATGCTATGATATCGATCCGGGACGCCGGACGACGCACCTGCTTGTGGTGCGTTCTTTTTGGCAAGCTGCTTGCTGGCGTTTCGTCAAGATTTTGCAACATGCTGCTGCGACAAGCTACTGTTGTCACGTTTGGGGCTGCGCCGCCCTGAGCCTTGGCCCTTTTTTTGGGCAACTAGAAGGAAACTGAGAGAGCAACCAGTGAGACTCTGCCGGCGCCTTACCGGCTGAGCTTGTTTCTTCTCCTTCCGGAAGGCGCTCCTAAGTGTGTGTGTGTGTGTGAACCACCTGAATCAAGGTTCCGCCGCTGCAACTTGGTTTTATCAAGCTGGCTGCCCTCAGGGACAGCGCGTCGCGCATCCCACAAGCTTTCATGGTGGGCTCTGCACCTGTGCGGGTGGGCAAAGATCGGACCCCTCTGCCACAATGGCTTTCTCGTGCGTTTCAGCACGCGTTCTGTCAAAGGGCGTGCTGGGTGGGGTTTGTCCCCATCAGACCTTTGCTCGCCAGAGAAAGATGTCTTAGCTTGCCTAACAAGCACTCATCCCCGGCGTGGGATAGACGCTCTCTGGCTGTGAAGCACGTAAAGAGAGACAGCGAGCCCGTTCTGGCCCCATCGAGGGTACAGCCTAGCTTGCTTTGCTCGAGGGTTCAGCTTACGGTTAAAGGTAAAGACGCGCCAAAGGCGGCTCGACCCAATCCGGTAACGCGTGGATGAACCAGCTGCAGCTTCCAAAGCAGAAGGAGAAGAAGCTTCATGAGCTGCTGGCTCATTCCAGTGAGTTGTACAACGATGAGGAAATGCAGTGCTGCCCGTAGTGGCTTGCGTGAGTGTGAACCACCTGAATCAAGGTTCCGCCGTTGCAACTTGGTTTTATCAAGCTGGCCCAGCACGTCGCCCAGGGGCATCCCACAAGCTTTCATGGTGGGCTCTGCACCTGCGCGGGTGGTCAAAGATCGGACCCCTCTGCCACAATGGCTTTCTCGTGTGTGTGTGTGTGCGTTTGTGTGTTTGTGTTTGTGTATGAGTGTGTGTGTGTGTGTGTGTATGTGTGTATGTGTGTATGTGGCATCTGTGTATATGCGTATATGGCAGGCTTGGAACCCGACAAACACCCATGTTGACCATTTCCGCCTGTTTGCTGGCATGTATCTCATTTTCGTGGCGGAGTCTCGCTGGTTGACCAGGTATTGTTTAAATGGCCTTACGACACTAGGCCAACCTCCATGGGCGCGCCGTGATTAAGGTTGGACATGTTCTGAAACGTGCTGACGTGGGGATCCTGTGCACAGATAGCGCCAAGGACTTATCCAGAGATCTTGGGCCGAGATCCTGCAAAGTTGCCCAGAACTTTCTACCGAAACACGTTTAAACATCTCTCTCAGAAAAGTCGCTTGCAGAACCTCTGTCAACACGACATCTGCTATGGGAGTGATCAGAAGCATTCCCTTTGAAGAGCGTGTGAAGACTTTCTATACAGGTTCCTTTCTGTTCTTTCAAGACTCTCTGTTCAGCAGCAAGTGAGCGCCTGCTGTTTAAGAGGAAGGCTTGGCGGATGAAGCAATCAATCTGTTTGGGGCAGCGGAAGCAAAGGGGGGAAGGCAGGAAGGGGCAGGCAGGAAAGGGAAGGCTGGAAGGAGTCGTGAATCTGACATGATTGCTGTAAACCACTTTTGCTTCAATAACCTGAAATGGGCAACTGCTTCCCGAGCCACCAATTTCGCAACAGTCCCTGCCGCCCAGCTCAACCCGTCTTTGTTTTTGCTAAAACCCTCCTGGCCCCGTGCCTAAATTGGGGAGCTGTTCTGAGGTCCGTGTTTGTGTTGCTTACCAGGTTCCATTGATTGCCATTTGGCTCAAGACACAAGTGAGGTTCAAGATCTTATGTGTAGCTGCGTTCATACGTGATCGGCAATTGAGAGCGGAAAACACTTCGCTTGCGCTGCATTTGTCAGGACCACTGTTGTAACTATTATTCCTTCTCCCTTACAACATTTGCACGGGTTCGGCTATAACGGCTTTGACCGTATACACCTTTCTACGTGGTTGGTATTACAGCTGGAGGGTTCGGTGTACAGCGTCCCACGGGACGTCACCTTGCCGTCTCTTGACAGGTTATCAGCCGTATCGACAAGCTCTACACTGGACAGAGAGACAGCTGGTTTATTGCGGGTACAGGGACAATAAAGGGACAATAACCTACACGGTACAATGGCATCTTCGGCGAGCCCAAGTACTGCAACTTTTGGGAACAGCAGCTCAGAGGGATCCAATGGATTGATGGCTCTTCCTGCGGTGATGGATATGATCGCAGATTCACAGGATGAACCTGGGAGCGGAGGATCCGCGCTATTCAGCGACATATCCACTCCCACAAGATCATGGAAGCAGATCGATGTTCATCAGGAGTCGAAGCAAAGAGAATCCCCGCCGAGAAGATCATCATCTTCGCCTGCGACACCACGGACGTCGCAGAAGGGCGTGAGGTCAACATCAAAAGGTGGGAGGTCTAAATCACCCACCAGTGCAGAGTTTCGCGCCGCGATTAAAGAAAAGAACAAGATGGAGATGGAGATCGGGGAATATCAAAAGACACTTGATGAAATGTCGGCAGCGATGGCGAATCTTCATCAAGAAGACTATGGGAGCACCATCCGGATCCAGGAGCTGGAGAGACGATGCGAGATTGCCAGCAAGCAGTCGGGACATCTTGTGAGTCACCACCAACACCACATGGCTGAGGCATGGCGCAAGTTTGAGGAGGAAGCCCAACAGATGCGCAAGGTGGAAATGAACGCATATCAGTACGGGGAAAAGAAAGACATGGAGTCGAATGTTATAATACAACAGATGAGACAAGCTGAAGGAACTATTATGGAGCAGAAGCGGGAGATTGCAGTGATGAAATCCTACATGGCAAGCGAGAAGTCGGCCGCGCAGGAATCAGCTATACATGCAAATCAGATACACCGTGAAGCTTCGCAACAAATATCAGTTTATCAGCAACAGATCAGAGGCATCGAATCGTCTACATCTATCGAGAAGTTCAACGAGGAGGAGATGGTCCAAAGCCCAAAACTTCAGTTGGAGCACGCACTCGTCAAACGCCCCGAGACGTACTCTATGGAGGACTCCAGGGAACAGCTGATGGCGAGACTGAACGACGTTACAATATTCGCGGAACAAGAATCGAAGAGAGCAGATTGCTTACTTCGCGAGAAGGAAGAGATCGTCAAACAGTACGAATCCGACGTATTGAAGAAGGACCAGATGATTGCTATCGAGGGTGGTCATCGTCAAGATGCGATCTTGGAGTTAGCCCAGGTCAAAGAAGCAAAACAAGAGAACGGTGCACGATGGACGAGAAGTCGAAGGAGGCCGAGTACTGGAGATTGACAGCTAAGGGAGTGTATGATGAGTACCTCGAGGAGATGCATGAACTTCAGGGACAACTGAAGGATCGAGAGGCGACGCTCAAGCAAGAGGAAAGTTTTGTTCGTCAACTCGATGCTGACAATGAGGAACTACGAGCACTCAAGAAGCTGGAGACACAGGAAGCCTCTAGCAGTAAAGATGGACATCGTGAACGAGCAGTAGTGAAACGCGCTGAGGGAGGACCCCAAGCTAATTCGACTAGGGTAGACAAGAGGGTGACTGGGTTATTCCCGTCATCATCATCGAATCTGATCCCTAATTCGTCACTAATGCCAGGTTCGATTCTCTTTCCGTCTTTTGGTGATCCAATGATCGATGTACACCTATCCCAGATGCAAGGGGTTGTTGGGCATGTCCCACAATCCGCTGCTACAACTGGTGGTGGTGGTGATGGAGGGGGAAACAACGGTACTACACCCCCATTGGATTACGGTGGATTCTCGCCCAATGGAAATAGACAAGGGGCAAATCGACGTCAGTTGAGCCTCACAGGTGGCGGAGGAGGACCTCCGGATGACCCACCCGATGATGAGGACGAGGGTGACGACGACGAAGAGGATGAAGAGGACGAGGAAGAAGAAGAGGAAGAAGATGACAATCGGACACGGAGGAGGCGCAGAAGATCGAGGGATGATCGAGAAATCAAGAACGAAAGACCGAGGATTTCGAGGAAAGAAGCCGAGAGGGTGTCTATTCCTGCTTGGCCAAAGATCCATCAACTCGATAACTGGAAGATGCAACTGCTGATGAATGTTCTGAGCGCATGCGCAGATCCAGATACTGACACATGGACGAAATGGTTGGAACAGGCTCTTGGGTTAAACCCAGACCTGAATGTGCTGAGCGACTCCGGCGGCGACAGATTTGCTACGATAGATATCAAGATGGCCATGGGCATGCAGAACATGTTGAAACAAGCACCTGACGAAGCCAAAGACGTGTACCTCGACGCTACGCGACACTCGGAACTACGACATCAACAAGGGGTGATCGTGAAGGGACGAGAGTTGGTGGCATTGGTTATGCAATCATTCAGAACATCTGATAGAACGGATCTTGTCTACCACATCGAGCACCTATTCAACCTTGACTTTCCTGGAGACAAGAATTTGGTTATATTCAGGAACAAGTGGTATGATTTGTTGCTAAAGATGAGGAGCGAAGACAGACCCAGCAAGTTGGCTCTCAGAGATATTCTCTACAGGAAGATCAAAGGGAGCAAGAAGATGGAGTTCGGCCTCAACGCCTACCATAGATTGCCGGACAAGCATCCTCAAAAGACGTACGAATTCTTGTTGGCATTGATCGACCATCAGATCAAGGCGGATCGGGAGGACCTGATGCTTGACATGAAGGAGAGATCGGTCAAGTCGATGATGAAGTCGGGCGGCAGAGATGCAGCCCCAGCCACTGGCAAACAGGAGAACCAGGGTGGCAAAGGCAGAAAGGGGAAACCCAGTGGACCTGATGCTGCTCCTGTACTCCCAAAGGCCAAAGCAAAGGGTCACGCTGGCAAGAACGGCAAGTCCGACGGTGCCAGCGACAGAGGCAAGAGTCCGGGCGGAGGTAAAGATAACCCATGTTGGTATCACTTCAAGTCAGCGAAGGGATGCGTAAAAGGGAATGAATGCACATTTTCCCACAGCAAGAAGACGGAGCACAAGCTGGAGAACATGTCCAAAGGGAAAGGAAAGGGTAAGTCCAAATCCAGATCATCGTCACCAAAGCGGGATGATGGAGCATGCTTCGCGTTTCAGAAAGGGAAATGCGACAGAGGGAGTGCTTGCAAGTATAGGCACGAGCTCATCAAGAACAATTCAGCTCCGGCAACGTCAAGCGACAAGGCACAAGCCAAGTCGAAGGCTGCCGCCAAGGCCGCAGCGCCAGCTATTGCAAGAAGGGCCGTCGCGATGCCTGCGATAGTCCTGAAGCAATCGGCTCCTGCGGGAAAGGTCAGCTTTAAGAAGGACGTTGATCAGGTCGAACCGGATGAAGCCGAGACTGTCTACCACGAGCATGATGACGACGCAATGAGCGAATCATCAAGATGGTCTGGCGAGTCCGAGATCCCCGAGAAAATGGTATGGTTCAAGGAAGTACTCGATGTCGACGAGAATGGGGAGATCACCTATCTCGAAGACGAGAGAAGGCAATGGGAACGAAAAGGGGAGTGGTACGGCTATGAGGACAATGAGAATGAGCCTTATCAGTACGTGCACGTCGACGAGAAGAAGTTTAAGAGCAGTGATCATCGAGAATTATCAGCCTATCAAGTCCAACGATCATTGATAAGAGCGAAAATACTGAGAGAGGTGGTAGATGACGTATACAAGAAACACTACTTCCCAGTAACCAAGGAGAGCAGCATAATGTTTGAATATGATCAGAACAAGGACGAGATCAGAGAATCGGCCGTCGACTGGAAGAAACAGCATGGTTTGCCGAAGAATGTGTTCGCAATGTCAACGTGCATCAGCAAACGGGTGAAGTGGTTGATGGACACCGGATGTGGTCATGATCTCATCGGACGAGCCAAGGCAAAGAGCCTGGGTGTCGACATTGTGAAAGATGATGACGAGATTGTGTTCCAGACCGCAAATGGTTCCACTTCCACGTCCGACGTGGCCAAGATAGTCGTGGACGAGTTGGATGAGACTGTCGAGCCGCACGTGTTGGATGAGACACCCACGGTGTTGTCAGTAGGGAGGAGATGCATGAAGATGGGTTATGCATTTCACTGGATGCCTGGTAAACTACCTTTCATGGTTACACCAAAGCAGGGATTCGTGCACTTACAAGTCAAGGACGACATCCCATACCTTGTGAGTGATGGTAAACTTCGGAGTAACAGGCATCGCCCTACGGTAGACGACCTCAAGGAGCACTTTTCGGAAGTATTGGCAATGGTAACGAACGATGCGGCAGATCAGGATGGCGACGATGACAACGAGGTCACACCCGCCGCTGTCGGTGAATCCGCAGAGGTCGAGGGCGAGCGCCATGATGGTGCGTTTGACTTCGGACCACCCGGAGGAGCCGGTCCGGTACGTCCGCCTCCCGTAGCTGAGGAAATACCTGTAGACGTTGGGCCAGTCCCATGTCGACATGGTGATGCCGAAGCTAACGAGGAAGAGGTTGATGAGGATGATCCAGATGCCGGAATTGAAGTTGATGTGTACGAAGGATCATCAATAAAGAGGAAAGTGGGAGTCCTCAAGAGGGACGCCAACTCCATTGCTCATTTGCTTACACACAGGTATCGAAACCCTTTCTGCGAATCATGCGTCAAGGCAAAGATGAGACACTTCAGATCACGAACGGGAGCCTTCAAGAGGGAGGTAAAGATGTTCGGGGACCTGGTGACGTTCGACTTTGTGACGGCATCAGGAGATCATGAAGTGGAAGGCAGGTATGCGCTCATTATTCGGGACATATATACCGGAATTATCATGGCTTATCCAACTGCGAGAAGAGACACTGACTCCGTCGTCAGGGCCATCAAGCACTTCTGCGGGAGGAGGAAGATCAAGCAGGTATACTCGGATGATGGCCCGGAACTGATCAATGCATGCGTGGAGCTGAAGCTGAACCACGACCTGTCGCTGCCTGGACGACCGCAGAATAATTCCCTTGCTGAAAGAACAAACCAATTCATCATTGACCAGACTTCGGCTTGTCTTGTACATGCCGGTCTACCCACGTGCTACTGGGTGCAGGCCATCACCACGCTGTGCCATCTTATGAACATTGAAGAAGTGAATGGATCGAGCGCTTGGATGAGGCTGCATGGCGAGGAGTTCAAAGGCGAGAAGATACCTTTTGGTGCGCTAGTGGACTTCAAGCCGAGTGAAGCACGAGGGGAGAAGAGGGAGAAGTTCGAACCAAGAGGGGAAACTGGTATATTTGCTGGATATGTGTTGAGCACCGGGATGCATTGGGCGAACAAGTATCGGGCTTGGGCACTCACTGCGTTTGCGGGTGCAGAGTTGAACATCAAGAAAGCAAAGGTTCCACCTCGATTGAGAATGCCACATCAGACGGAGAGGATGATTCTCAAGTCACCTCTGACATTCCCAATACAACAGAAGTACAAGGCTGCCAACGAGACTTTGGAAGGGATTGAGATGTCTGTCGATGCAATCGGTCTGGATGCACGTGACCGCCTGATCGAAGATGAGGACTACGAGCCCGAGTTATTGCAGAGTGACGAGAAGCGACTGCTCGACGATGAGGTCGATCAGATCGCTGGTCTGCTGCTTGACGATGGTCCGGAAGTACTTGTCGGAGGTCGGGGGGACCATGTAGAAGAAGAGGATGCTAGACCAAGCTCATCAAAAGGGAAAGGGGATGGACATGCCAAGGGCGATGAGGAAGTTAAGAAGCCCGACCTTCCACATGTGTCAGCTGGGCTACCTGGGGATGGCATCACGTACGTCAACGATGATGGTAAGGAGGTAAAGATCGATAAGGCCGGGAGACCATATCCTGTCGGGAAAGATGGATTCAGGTTAATGAAGACGACGAGACCTCCAGAGTACACTCCCGATGAATGGGCAATGATGAGAAAATACTACACCGAGGAAGAAAAGGCCGAGGTGAAGGGCGGTGGCAAGAAGAAGAAAGACGACCCCAAAAGTAAGGAATCTGAGATTTCTGCGCCGGCAGAGGCACAGACATTGCAGATGCCCGGTGGTAAGAGAATTCGAGCAATGCTTCGAAACCGCTGGGGTGGAGTTGAATGGCAGTACAATTGGGGATTGCGGAAGAACATATCTAAGATCAAGAACCCAATGGATGGGAAACACTTGGCTGAGCTTGATTGGGTCAGGATAGTTGTGAATCCTGTTGACGGGGTGGTTGTTCTCATGGACTCCAAGCAATCCCAAGACGTTTTGAGACGAAATGTCCAGCTCGAGAAAGAATTTGCGTGTCTGGTGGTAATTTACGCCTGGAAGTTCAAATGTGAGGAGCGGTCAAAGTCGACTCAATTTGGACGAAGGCAGTTGCATCAGTCATGGAGAGTCGGAAAGACGAAGCTGAGACGACATCGGGGACAGATCCAACGATCGATGCATCGACGGATTTTACCTGGTATGAATGGGAGGAGTCTGCTGAGGTAGTTTCTGGGAAAGTGCCACTCGCGTTTCCTGCAATAGGAGAAAACGGTGAAGCCAAGAAATACCCATCGATGCCGTGCGTGACTTCTGAGCGAATACAGCACAGAGAGAAAGCCGTAAAAGTTGTACGATTCTTCGACGCTTTAGTGTCCAGACCGGTTGGCCGGAAGGAAATGCTGACCAACCCTGATGCGTTGGCATCAATGAAGAAAGAGTGGTCGGGATTAATCGACCAGGGCGTCTTCGACCTTGGCGCAGTGCGGGAATATGACGCTGTAGCCAAGGAGGCAAAAGCGAAAGGGGAAGAGATACACATGGCTCGCGCACATGGTATTTGCGTTGAAAAGCACTCACAGTTGCCTGTTGGTGATCCTAAGAGGAAGTTCAAGGGTAGAGGCGTGTTGCTGGGGAACCAAGTGAAGAATCAAAGCTTTGAAGCTGCGATGTTTCAAGATTTGGGGAACTCTCCTGCTTCGTTTGAGGCCTCGCGTTGGGCGGATTTTTTGGGTTGTCATGATGGTTGGGATGTGCAGATGGCCGACGCTGTTCAAGCGTACATCCAGGCCACCTTGAGAGGCACGCCATGTTGGATTGAATTGCCACCGGAGGCTGTGCCGAGTGAATGCAAATGGGGTAAGTACAGAAGACCAGTCGTCCCGTTGAGGAAGGCGCTGTACGGACACCCAGATGCGGGAACATTCTGGGAGCAGCACTGTGATGAATCGGTGCGTGCCGTTGGTTTTGAACCCATCGGTGAGGAATGGCCGTCAGTGTACATTCATGAAAAGCTCCAGCTTGTTCTGGTTGTGTATGTCGACGACTTCAAAATGGCAGGACCGCAAAAGAACCTTGCCCAAGGGTGGAGCATGTTGCGTACACGTTTGAAGATTGAGCCCGAGACTGGACTTGACATGTACCTTGGTTGTAACCAAAGCAAGGGAAACGTCACTCTCGGGAACGGACACCGCGTAACAACGGTGACCTATGACATGGAACAGTTCCTACGTTCCTGTGTCGACCGCTATCTTGAGGTGGCGGGCGATGTAAAGTTGAATAAGGTTGTCACTCCTGAGTTGCATGAAGAAACAAAGAATCACGTCTCACGGAAGCCTGCCAAAGAGGGGCCGTCAGTCGTGTGCAATTGGTGTAACAATCTTGTGCCCACCGACGGTTCTGCCACAGTGCCGGACCAGCGGGGAGGGACTCCTGAGTTGGCCATGAAGGAGCCCGTGCGTGGACACCTTGCTCCGCATGCCGCTAGCGTACTAATGAAGTTGCTGTACGGTGCGCGGATTGCCCGCTTCGATTTGTTGCGGCAAGTGAATCGCCTGGCACGGAATGTGCACAGGTGGACTGACTCCGATGATCGGGGTTTGCATCATTTGATGTGCTATGTGCATCATACGAAACATTGGCGCATGGTCGGTTGGGTCGGAGACTCCATGGATGATGTGCACTTGGCCTTGTATGCGGACGCTGACTTTGCAGGATGTGTCGACTCGCTACGTTCCACCTCTGGTGGACACTTGAATATACAAGGGCCTAATACTCGGTTTCCGTTGTCTGGCAGCTCAAAAAGACAGGGTTGTGTGAGTCACTCAACTCCTGAGGCCGAAATAGTTGCGGCCGATGTTGCCATGAGAGCGATGGGTATGCCTGCTCTAAAGTTGTTGCAGCGGATTCTCAAGAAGTCACCGAACTTTGTGTTCTATGACGATAACAAGGCTATGATCGGTGTCGTGCGATCGGGGAGAAACCCCACGATGCGCCACCTTGAGAGAAGCCATGGTGTTTGCATTTCGTGGATGCATGAGATGTTCACACGTGATTACATGTATTTGGCGTATGAGGTCACCGACAGAATGGCGGCTGACATCTACACCAAGGCGTTCAATGATGGACGCAAATGGAAACATGCATGTTTGCAGATTGGTCTACTCGACCCGAGCTTGTTGTCTGACCCGGATACCCTCAAGGCGCTCACACCTACGTGTGATCCCATAAAAGGGACCATGCAGACTGCTTCGGGAACGGTTGACGGAGTTCCCACATTTCCGTACACACACATTCCGATCATGCCCCCGGACCTGTGGTGGTCCGGATTGACATCCAAAGAGGGATTGCATGAGCATGAAGGACATGATCCGGTTGTCGTTGCCAAAGGACCCAGATTGATGCGTGTGAAACCTCCACTCGCGGTTGTGACACCATTCGGGAGCAAGTGGCTTCGTTCCACTTGGTTTCTAAGGAACGGGTCATGGCTCAAAGTCGAGGACAGGGTTGACCCTGGGTTGCAGTGTGAGCGGATTGATGGATGGGTTGAACGCGCAGTTTGGCAGTTTCATCCCGTACCGGTTGCTGTACCGGCGCGGGAACAATCTCCACGACCACGACCAATTCATGTCGGGTCCGGGGATGTTGACATGCAGTCCGTGCTGGCCGCATTCGTTGAAGAACTGTCGAACGAGCGCATTGAATTAAAATGTGTCAACGACCTTGCTTTGGAAACTTTGCTCCGGTTGAAGCTGCTTATGCGTTGTCTGCATATCAATCATGAGCAACTTGTCCTGGTCGTTGTTTTGTTCCGTATCGCATTGCGGTGAAGCACAAACCACAGTTAGCGCCGGGTATTGAACTCGCGATGGTTAAACATGACGGTGGTGTGCTTCGCGCTCCGGTGCATGTCTCGCTTCCTGGTATGAGAACTCGCACAGTCGTCACTTTGTACAGTGTTGACTTGGCTCGGCCTATTGTGCTGATGGCATGTTCCGAACCGCGTAACTGGTTCACTGCCCTTGCCCGCCATAACGGGCCGCAGGTCGTCACCATAACTTTGGTCGATGACTTACTGAGCGAGTACGGGGGGAGAATCGCCAGACATGTGCTTACTAAACCTTCCGATTTGTTGTTCTTCGCCGGGCCTTGCACGGGGGGATCATCATGGGCACGCCTCAACAAGACTCGCGGAATTGACACCGCAGAGAAAATCGAGGCCAAACAGAAGGAATTTTGGAAATTGTTTGAACGGTTCGTTGAAATCAAACGGCATGCCATGACGAAACGAGCTGCGATTTTGTTTGAGTTGCCTGGAAGTTGCGATTATTGGAAGGACGAGAGACTGCATGAGGTTGTTCATGATGGCATTAGTCATGAGTTTGATGGGTGTCGCTATGGCTTGAAGCAAAGGTATGCTAAGAAACCCATGCCAATCAAGAAACCATGGAGAGTTGTTTCGTGGAACTTTGACCTTGGCAGCTCGTTGTCTAAGAAATGTAATGGAAACCATGAGCATGGACCTTGTGCCGGTCGGGAAACCAAAGAAACCCAGTTGTACACGTCGTTAATTGTGGGTGTGATCCTCCGTCGTTTTCGTGCTCGAGCAAAGTGCCTTCAGCCGGCACCATTGAAACTCGCTCTTGCTTGCATTACGCGAGGGAGATCGCGGAAGCATCAAGCTGCTGCGTGTGAGATTCGCACCACCCCGACTGTACCACCGAGGAGCTGGGCTAGTCCCGAACCTCTGGTTTCAACGGGGAGCTGGGCTAGTCCCGAACCTCAAGTTTCGAAGAGGAGTTGGGCCAGTCCCTCACCTCAATCAGAAGCTGGGCTCATATTGGGACTATTCTGTGGCTTTATTTGCAGCTGCCTATTTTGGGTTTTCCTGGTTCTGGAGAATATCATCAAGATGACTGCCAATGCGACCGTCGTCAATACGAATGAATTCTTCTGCGTGCCTGTTGGGAAATCCAGGCAAGCGGCAATATTCTTGGGGAACCTCGTGAAGAACGCCATCGAGGAGGGCAAAAGAATCCCCAAGAGAATGGAAATGGGCAGCGACCTGGGTATATGCATAAAGTGGATCGAGGACATTGGCGTCCCCGCTATCTACGCCTACTCAGCGTACTACTCTGCCAAGTGCCGCGGAATGATGAAAGGAGAAGGGCAATCCATGAGGGTTGCATTGGAGTTTATCAGTAAAGTTTTCGGGCAACTTTCTGCTGACGAATGCATGCTTGGTTGGAGGGAGTTCTGTAGCAAAGGGAAGAAGATTGTGGCGGCGCTGAACCAGCTTTGCGGTGAGGCATCACTACTAGCGAAGAACCCTGAACTGCTCAACGTCACCAAGTATTGCATAGAAGGGGCAGATATGTTGAGATCCATCACAGATATTTGGGATCTCGCATCAGGTGTGGCCGAGGACAATGAAGAACGGTCTTTCAAAGCTGCGTTCCACCAAGACACTCAGGTCGGGGAAGTCTACAAGGAGTTCATCAGCGATGAGCCAACTAGAACCTCGTCGTCAAGAAGGTGGAGGAGCTCCGAGGAGTTTCTGACAACTGCAGAGTTCGAAAGGCACGATCGAAGAATTTCGAAATTCAGAGATCGAAACTGGGGGAAGGTATTCACGTTGAGCGTGATCAAGGCTCCCAAGCTTGACTTCTACGGTCGTGGCGCAAAAGACGACTACCAGAAGAATTGGGACCTTGGGCTGATCTACCAGAATGAGCTGCGTGCGTCGATGAAGAACCTCGCGTATGCACTGAGAAGAGATGAAAGAGCTAACCAGCACAACCTTTTGCGCTGGATGATCTGTGGGTCAACCCCCAGCGACATCTCTGACGCGTGCATCGGGGCAATCAACTCGCTCATGTGCGTTTCCTTCATCATGAGGAGGTTGCGGCCATTGCTCGGTGAAAGGCATGCTACGGATCAGTCGTACACAGTTTATTTCCGTCAGGACAAGAATGAGCTAAGGGACCTCTATCGGGAGATCGAGGTCGCCAGGAACTTCCTGTGGTGCATCGACATGATCTACGAATCAAAGCTGCCTGCGATGAACATCAACTCCATCAGTTTGGCACCACACGCGGCTGACAGGGCCGCTGAGAACCAAGATCGGCGCAAGTGGGTAAGCTGGCTGAAGGAGATCGAAAAGAAGGCGGAGAAGGACAACATGATCGACTTCTACCAGAACGCCTACTGCACCATTCACGAAGCCGAAAGGGAACTGGAGAGGTACCCCGAGGACTTCGCGATCGGAGAGGAGCCGACGTGGTGGGTAATGGGTTCATCGAAGACGGAACCGCCGCAGAAGACGGAGCGACAGCAGAAGTCGGCGTCGAGCTCCGGGCAAAGGAGACAAACCTCTGGTGGGCCAGTCCCCCAGCAGGGAGCTTCAAGTGGGGGGTCGTGTGCAAGCGATGCCGTCAAGATCGACAACGAGATCATCGACTCCATATTCCGCATGAACTCCGGTGGTGATGATGACAGATGGACAATCATCAACCCAACTGCTGGACTCGACACATACACCTCATTCGAAGGGGGTATTACTCTGAGCGGCGCGACTGTCAATGTGAAGTTCAACATAGACACCAACACAGGGTACCCAATCATTCAAACTGTATTTGGGCCGTGTCTCGCAGAAGGGAAGAACGCGACATATTGGGAGTGTATGCTGAGATGCCTGACTTCTTCACTGTTACATTTCGAGGAGAAGACCAGCGCGGAGAAGATCATTCTTTCCTATGTTGGAAAAGGGAATGCGGCATGGCTTCAGCTGTATGCTTTCATGTGTGCCCAAGCAGGATGCTTGATCACTGGGCGCCTTCCGGGCGCCAAAGCCATCAACGCGTTGATTCAGGCAGAGAAGAACCCAGACAACGCACCTGGACGGTTGATCCGGATCATCAAGGGACAGAAAAGGGGCCCCATTGGTGGGGCAACGATTCGCGATATGATGATTCAGAAGAAGAGCTTCTTGGTCCTGGATTGGCCCCTGAGGGCTGTCAATGCGAAAGGGAGCACGAAGACCTTCCAAATGATGGTCAACGAACAGGGATGGACAAACATCGAGGAGAGATCGTACTACGGGTCGAGTGAGCAAGTCTCCTCGCCCGCAGATACGATAAGCATTATCTCCCGATTGCAGAAACTGGAAAAGCTCATCGTCGAACGACGGAGGCGAGACATGGATGACTCACCTGTGTCGGTGCACATTTGGATGTCGCTCTATGATTGGGTGTGCATGAGAGGGTGTGGGTGGCAGGTGACCGCCAACCCCATCATTGACTCCTTGCAAAAGGCGATATCCGACCTCGTCAACACGTGCAAGGGCCTGGTTGTGGTGTGCGTGAATCGCGATGTAGCTTTCCATGGAGGAAGAGGGGACTTGGGGACGATCGCCAACAAGGTGAGCGAGATCTGCAAGGCGGCAGGCGCGTTGGTGACCGAGAATGATCGCCTGTGGCGCGTTGCCCACGCGCTCACAGGTAAGAACTACAAGATCCCTGGAAGCTCGAATCTGCAACATTTCCTCTTGAAGCGATTGTTGGTGGAGAAATCCATCGACGTGGTCGCACCAAGCAACGCGTTCGTGCGTGAGCTGGAGGAGACATGCATAAACGAGCCCGACCTTCGCTTCAATATCCCGAAGAACATGGAGGAGTCGAAGGTGAAATTCGAGTACAAGCCGACCTTCACTGCTCAATCAAAACGGAAGCAAGAACGGCAGGATGAAGGACACGGCGGACAAGATGCGTTTGGGAACATCGATGTCAGTGATCAACGTCTTCGATGGTATTCGGTCACCGAGCTCAGTGGGTTGATCTGCGAACTTTGTGTGAGAGAGATGCAGGTGAACAAGTCGAGGGTGCTCGGATCAAACTCAAAATTCAATCCCACTTCTTGCGTGAACTGTTGCGCGAACTGGAATGCGGACACGAACGGTGTTGTGAGATCAACCGAAGGGAGGAAGCTGTATACGCGACTTTTCGCAGAATGCGTGGTAGCAATCCCTGATCTTCAAAACCTCATGGTGGACGTCAACAATGTTCAGGCCATGACCACGATTATACGGGAACTCGCATATTCTAAGCTGAAGAAGGAGCTATCCCACGTGGGTTTCGTGAGCATGACAGTGGATCAGGCAGCACAGTTCTACAACAACGGTCACGGGAAGCAATTGTGTGCATCCCGGGATGTGATCACGCGCAAGAATTCCGAGGGAGTTGAGGAGAGCACCTCCATCTTTGTGATAGACAAGGATCTTGGCAACGTGGCCTATTCATCCTGGATCAAGAGCGTGCTCGATCAGGGGACGATGTATGACCTCCTGGGACAGACTTCGAATGAGGAGTCCTTGGGGGACGTCGTCGAGATGATATTGGGATTCTTTGAGGTGATGTCGTACTTTCAGCACGAACTTCCGCTGTGGAAAGATATATGGAAGATCAAGAGGGAGTTCGAGCATTCAATCGTACGACACCTCGCTGGGAACGTGAGCCACACGACGGGCCAGAACCGAAAGCGGAATAAACCATCCGCCCAGCTCGGGGCGCCCACGAAAGAAGTGCTGGACATCATGAACAAGATCAAGCCCAGACATCCGCGATCCCTGATAACCGAACCTGCCACCCAAGGATCCAAGAGGAAGGCAACAGAGGGCGAAGGTGACGGTCTTGGTCAAGTACCAGACCCGAGCCGAAGCTCTCAGCCCAACGCTGAGAAAGATGAGAAGAAGCAGCGAGTGATTGATGGGCGGAGAGCGACACTCGGATTCCTAGTCTCAATGGAAAAGTGCATGGGAGAGATGGGAATCTGCATGAGGTGCGCGAACCTGGCCCATGACGGCGACTGCAAGAACTATGAGGAGGCTGCTGGGAATGAGAAGGCGATGAAGAAGATCCGTGAACTTCTCAGCAGCGATCATGTTTCCTCGGATGAATGGGGGATACGGAGGAGCCGTCCTCATCAACATCCAAGGAACGCAAGAAAGGAGGACAAGCAGGGAAAGAAACAATTGAAATGTATAGCTATACCATCAACCTGGTGGAGATGGCTGACACGGCTGAGGGAGGAGAGCTACAATGCGGTGGCGTGGACCTCACCCACAATCCGTGCGGGGACAACAGAACGTTCAAGACGACGCTAGAGCGAGGATGTGACACCATCCCATGCTACATCCCGAAGTATGGCGACGTGAGTGACGTGCATATGCCATGGGCGTATGCGTCTATTGTTGACCCCAAGTACTTTCCCAAGGGTGCCAACCTTGAGCAGGTGGATGTGATGCAGCTTGGCAAGAGCGTCAATTTCTGCGTTGCTCCTTTTGACGGTGCTCCACTATGCAAGATTGGCGATGATCGCTCGGTATTTGCTACGAAAGATCAAGCAAACCAGCTATCTCACAACCTATGCAGAGTCCTTCGGCACAAAATCGGCAATTGCCGAGGAAGTGTTTTCAGATGCGATGAAGGTGGATGGGTCGACATTGACGCAGTCATTGACGACCGGAACAACGACATATTCCCACCTACAACCTCGAGAGCAAAACGATACATGGGCATCATGGAGGTGATCAAGTGGCAGGAATCTGGACATAAGAAATCGAGATTTCAGGTCCTGGCAGCAAGGTTTCCAAGCATCATGAACCCGAATGACACGAGGGCGGCCAGGGAGGAGATGAACAATGCTGGCCTGGATCGGGATGACATCGACAGGATGTTCAACAGATGCGATGGATGGTACAGGCCTTGGTGCATCCGAGTCACAACTGGTCACAGTGATTTTGGATTCATGAGCTCATCCGCACTGGCAAATAGGTATTCCGCAAGAATGGGTGATTCTCTCGGAGGAGCATTCCATGTGACGTATGTGGAGAACCTGCCAAGCATCGTACGCTGTGGGCTAGTCCCCGGCGGGATCGATGGCGGAAACAGGCTAGCACTGCACTTCGGAGCATTTGCTCCATGGGATGAGATGAACGTAGCAACGAAGGTGACGCTACGAAACGTAAGGACGGGGGATCCGATTGCGATCATCTACATTCCCAGTGCAACCCTCGCGCGGTATGGAGCTGGAGTCGCGGCAAATGGGACATTCATGGTCTTTGACGTGATCCCGTTCTATGAGGTCAAGTCCATTTGGATTGGCAAAAGCAACGGAGGGAAACGCCTGGAGTACGGGGACACCAAGCGAGCGTACTCAAAATGTGTGGAGAACGAGATCTGTCCGGGTTTCGTCAACTCATCCCAGGAGTCGGCTGCGATGTTCCTCCAGAACGTCGCGAAGATAACGAGAGGATGCCTGAGACCGAGGCAGGTGCCGACAATCTGCACTACATCAAAGACATGGTTGATCGTGCGTGCGAACTTTATCGGGAAAACAAGCTGGAGGAGTTCGATGCGCAGACCAACGAGGTCAGGGACGAGATCAGCAAAGTCGTCATCATGAATGACGAGACATGGGAAGGGCTGAGGTGCCGGATATGTCCGTCATGTGCGACCGCGATTCCCACATGCTTCTGTGTGTGCCTGGAATGTGGAGCGCAACTGATCTCCACCGGGAGATTCTACATTCACATCAGTTCCGACGACGATGAGGACAACCAAAGGCCCAACGTCTCGGGTGATGCCAGGCGCGCACAAGACGAAAACAACCTTGATGGCAGCACAGGATGAGGATGATGAGGCGGAGGAAGTTCCTGAAGAAGACGACATGGACACGCAAGGGTATACATCCGGCTACATGTCTGAGGAGGAAGATGGCGGTTGGCAATACCGCGACAATGACATGGCATCACGGGATATTATAAATACCCAGCGGATGGCGATTTGCCTTGATGAGCCGCGCGAAGCTCAATACATGGCGGGATTCATCGCGCTACAGATGTCAAAGATGTGGGGGATGTTCGAAGGTGGTGAAAAGAGAACGATGGATGCCGCGCTCGAAGGGAAGCCAGGCTGCCCATACCACAACGACTTCATGAAGTACCCCAACATGACTGAACACGATCAGGAAGGGATCCTTTTGCCATCGACGGTACTGAAGATTTCTCAATCTCAGAACGTCCGAACAAGGGTTTTCCGGTCGGCTGAGGAGCGTAATGAATACATTCGTCTGATGGTATACAAGTGCGAGGGGCTATACATATTCTACAAGCTGTGGATTGCAGCAAGAATCCTCGACGTCACCAAGGACGAAATGAAGCTCCTGGTCAAGGATCGTGTGCACCCGGTGGGTGATATTATTTACAGATGCTTTTCCCTGGCTTTCAACTGTAAGTATATATCGTTCGTGAGGGATGGCCTGAACCTTGGCAAATATGGTTATTCGGTAAATGTGAGCGCCATTATTGCGGCCACTGACCCGAATAAATGCGACACACCTCTGCTGGATTGGTGCCTCCGAATGGGGCATTGGATACCAGAAGATCATCACCAAGAAGTGTGTCCGGGCACGAGAAGCCCAAAAGAATTTGGACGAAGAGTTCCGTCGACGTACCCACAGACTGTCCATTGGAGACAGGTATGCGTAATGCAGATGTTGATTGCGGCACGATGTGGGCTAGTCCCCGTCTGTTGCTCGCGTCTCATCAATATTATTGCGATGGAACAAATCTACATCATGATATGATTTCATGCGTCCAAGATGAATGGATGTGTATACATTTACATATTCCGACGGCTATGACATTCCGGATATTCATGGATGGGACTATTACCTCATGGATGATTTCCTTTTCATTATATATATATTATTCATGGTACCTGGAATGGCTATGTTTTGCATTGATTGCTCACCGATATTTCTTTGCCGGTGATATGCAGATTGCTTACGAGCAGGCGCTTCTGTTGAACTTCTATGGCCAACCCATTTCTGTGGATGACGGCTGCGCGATGCGCAAATGCGGCAGCTGGGATGTTCAATGGTTGTAAAATGACGTGACGATAGTGTATACATTACACCTGCATATGGGAATGTGCTACGATTTGCGGATGCATGTTTCATTTTCAATCGAACCCGGCAGGTTTCACAATGAATGAACGGTGTAGCGATAGCGAGTGAAAGAGTGTTCGACACAGTTTCGTAGCTGAAGCCGTGGCCAGTGGAACGTTTTGTGGTGTTTGGACCGCATGATGAACGATGCGACCCAAATGGGGGATGTTAAAACCCTCCTGGCCCCGTGCCCAGTTCTGAGGTCCGTGTTTGTGTTGCTTACCAGGTTCCATTGATTGCCATTTGGCTCAAGACACAAGTGAGGTTCAAGATCTTATGTGTAGCTGCGTTCATACGTGATCGGCAATTGAGAGCGGAAAACACTTCGCTTGCGCTGCATTGTCAGGACCACTGTTGTAACTATTATTCCTTCTCCCTTACAACATTTGCACGGGTTCGGCTATAACGGCTTTGACCGTATACACCTTTCTACGTGGTTGGTATTACAGCTGGAGGGTTCGGTGTACAGCGTCCCACGGGACGTCACCTTGCCGTCTCTTGACAGTTTTTGAGTGGCACCTTGAAGGAAAGCTTGGGACGTTTTTTTTTTTCCCGGCGCGGGGGTTCGGAAGGTGTGGCAGACCTTGGACCTGGATGCGGCGAAGGAATCCAAGGCGAATTCTTTCGGAGGACTTGGAATAGGGCCCCTCAAAGGTTACCCCTCCAAGGGAGAGATAGTGACAAGCAGTCGGCACAGAATTCATCGTTTTTGTTGGTCGCCCATTTCTTGGCAAATCTCCACGTTTGTACCAATCGTACCCGGTGCTCGCATGTGCCAAGTGAGTGGATGGACGGAATCCACGCATCACTTGGCAGCTGGTTTATCCCAGTATTCAAATCGAGTTTATCCCTCCCAACTAGTGCGGAGCTGATTTTGTTCCCCAGATAAACATGGGACGCCCGAAGTTTGCCTTTTTAGGGTTCTCCCAGGCATCCAACCTGGTGGCAGTCAACCTATGGGGTACGCGAGAATTGTCAACATGAGGCATGTAATCATTTTTAAATACACCTTTGGTGTAAAGGGTTCCTCGAACAACCCGCGGGTCTGCTCTTTGAATACTGAGCCAAGAATGTGCAAATGCCCCAATGGATACGGGAATGCAACCCCAGTCCTGTGGAGTCGATGTTGAGAGCCTTTGGGATTCAGTTCCTTCGCAAATTTGCCGACTCAATCGATATTTGTAGATTTGGATCCGGGCTCGGGAATGCTGTCTATCCCTTTGACTGGGGGTAGCATCATCATGCCAAATTTGAACGTTGAAGATTCGGGTGAAGACGTTATCCAAAAAAGAGAGACGGTGTTCTGATATTCTGCATGCCGAACATGAATGAGTATGATGGTATACACGGTATAGTATATTTGTTGTTTTGACTTTCAAGTGTTCCCGCGTTCGTTCGACCAGCAAGGTGTGCCAGTGGACGAAACGTGTCGGAAGGAATTCCAACACGGTCCGATCCTGAAGATGACCGCCTTAATTTTGTTAACCCCACCACCTGCTAGGGTCAAATAAGGCCACGTACGCCTTTACCTGTGTGTGGGGTCTTGTCTTCATGGGTGGTTTGTGGGTGTTCTCTTATCCACCCCACAATTGCTATGCTCAAGAGACCAGATTTGTTGGGGATCATGGGGATGATGGGGATGGTCATGAAGCATTTGGTAGGGATCTTCGACAATCATCGAAAGGATCATCATGCGGATTCCGACAAAGAGAACGTGACCGTGTTGCAAAGGCGATTTGACGATCCATTTGGGGTGTCCAACAAAATGCGTTTGAGGTTGCCAAAGTGACGTGGGGGTGGCAGGTTGGTACACTTGACAGGTGCAAACGTCCTGGATCACAGCTGAAAGGCAACTCCTGACTGGTCAGACAAGTATCAGGCAAGTATACCGCGTTTGTGAACTAAACAGATTGCCCCAAGGCTGGCCCCGACAATTGCGGCTTGCGAATTGAGATCCACCATGATCAAGCGGATGAAAAGCCTTTAAAACGCAACTTGAAGCTTGAGGCCAAGCAACGGCAACCAATGCCAACTATGACCTCAGCAGAGTGTTCGATTGCTTGTTGGTTTGCTTGTTTGCTTGTTTGTTTGTTTATTTGTTTGTCGGTTTGTTTATTTGTTTGTCGGTTTGTTTATTTGTTTGTTTGTTTAGGGGCGGGTGATTTCTAGGATCCCTGGTCAGGCCAGCAAAGATGAGGGCCAGCGAGCGCGGGCGCGGGCCCTAGGCGAATTCACGCAAAGTTTGGTTTGGTTCTTTCTGCACCATCTTCAGGTCTTGCTTTTTGAGATACTGTGGATGCACGAAATGCTGCACCACCTAAGAAACCCTGAAATGAGAATTCCCCTATAAATACCGAGAAACCATTGTTTCCCATGGTTTCAAAGTTTCGTCCGTCCACAGTATGGAGGACAATTGTTGGGTGAAAGCCAGTTTGTTTAAAGGGACCTCGCTTGTAATCTTGACCTAGGACTGATCACCCCCTGGTTGATTAATGAGGAGGGTTGCAAGCCATTTTTGGAGGGAATCAGGATCTCTTTTGGAGGAGTTGATCAAATCCGCATCAGGTTTCACTGAAACCTGGAGTGAACATGAACCCCTCACCAGCAACAGGGCTGACCGACAACCCACGTGTTTCCGCGAGGAGATCGGTTAGTTCTATTGGTGTTTCCTTCAAAACCCCACTTGTGCTGCTACTTTGGGTCTGCCTAGGCCAAAGTCGGAAGGCCTGAAGTGGGCAAATAACTCAAGATCACTTCGAATCTCCCGACAATGTTGGCTTCTGCCCCCCAAAAAGAGAATGCCCCCTGGCCGGCAACCTCGAACTATTGAGTGGCATATCTCGCTGGTTGGGGTCTGCCAGTTCATATACTGTATGTATATATATATATACATATGTATATATATATATATATGTACACATATGTCTGTCTTTTTCGAGGGTGCCCCCTTTTTGTGGTTTTAACCGGAAACCAAGAGAGATACACCATTGCTGGGGGTCCCGAAGAAAACAAAAAACACCTACCCATTCTTGTGCAGTCTTGCTTTTAAATTTCCGAGCTTCATCGGGCTGTGGGGCACAGGGGTTGGGAAAAGCAACCGGGGGATGTTTGTGTGTTTTGTCTCCCAAAACCATGAAGCAGAGTTTGATTTCACGGGTCTGATCCCGCAAGGAGAGGGCTGTATGTCAGGAAATGCAACAGTGCAGGGTGCTCCCGGAAACAGAATAATAGGACCCTAGTCACAGGTTTCATTAGCTCCATGGCTGCGGTGGTATAATCAGAGCCATTGGTCAAGACAAGGCTGCGGGCCGTCTCAGTCTCAGAGCTCGAACGTTCTCTTTTTTGCAGGCCCTTCTATCTTCCAGGTTCTTCCTGTGTGACTGGCCAGAAGGTAACTATCGGTCTAACCTGGGGATTTATGTCCACCCGCTCATTTTGAAGATGTTCTAGCCAAACATGGGGCTGTCTCTCAATAGGGAAATTCCCCAAGTGGGCTTCCCTTCGATTTCTTTTTTCAAGTCCCCAACCGCACAATGACCAAAGTTGAACTGCGCCCATCTTCGCTTGCTGCAACCCCTCAAACAGTCCAAAAGGAGCCGCACCCATCTTCGCCAAGGGAGCAAGGGAACACGTCTGGCCCCGAAATCACAGCGGACGTTGCTTCGAGGTATGGCGGTGGGTCAAGAAAAAGTGCCCAAAATGGGTTGCCCTGGTCAATGGAGAAGACTAAACCCTGCGGGCTGGTTAGTTAATGTTGAGCCATACCCGTATTGCCCGCGGGTCGCGGCCAAACTCAAAACCTCCGAAAGCGCTTTCCGCAGGCCGCGGCCGCCGAGCTGCTGCGGAAGGCGGGCCCGGGCTGCAGCCGCGCTTGGGGCACCTCTCGGATTCGCTTCAGTGCTCTTGTGATATGCGAAGTAGTGTCAGCATGATATTTGTGATTGGGTGAATAGTACAATTGGCCCCAGGCAGGTCACATTTGTCCTAGCACTAAATGAAGCAAGGGCGTCTCCAAGGCTCCACATGAATAAACACCGCAAGCAAGCTCGAATTTATAAACAAAATCCACTAGCGATATCAGAATCAGCACAGCGACGCAACGAGCACCGCGCTTCAATACGCACGAAGCCCGAAAATGACAAGAGTCTCACAGTCCAAGAGAACTTGTTGCGCTTGCCACGCCAAATGATGTGTTTCTGACCCTCTGCGCCTGCCTCGGAAGCCGGACACGGCACGCAGGACGTTGTTCGATAACAGCTGTCTCCACTGCACGAACGTGCGCAGTCAAAATCAAGATTGAGCATTCCAGGGGTACTTTTGCGCGAGCCTGCGTAGTCGAAATGAGCGTGGTCTAGACTCTAGACACCATGCCTCCGCTGCCCGATAGAGCCCCTTAGTGTGCGCACATCGAATTCTACATGTGTTATGGGTAAGATTGTCCGTCATTTGCTGGCTCTGACTGTAGCAAGTTGATGGACCAAATCTCCACGCCAATCTATTCTAAGCCCGAGAAGTCGAGTTCGTTGTTGTGGTACCACCGTGCAGCCCTCGTTGCCTAAGAACAAAGGTGACCCCCTCCAAAGCAGCTTTGTTCACCTCGTGGTCAGAATTCGGGGACTTTGACGGAATTGAAAGATAGCCGGACACCGTCTCTTCAACGAGCTCCGGTAGTCCCTCATGTGGGACAAGAGCGGCAATTTGTGGCTCGTGGAACCTCGAACATCTGTTTGATGAAATCAAGTCTGGACTCCAGGCACCCTTGCAAACATTTGGCTGGAAGAGTGGAATTTGAGCCAGGTGCCTTACTACAGAAACTGCAAGACCTTTCCAATATCGGAAAGGGAAACCAGGAGGAGCGTGCCGAGATGATATCGAAGCAAAGAAAGACTCATCCGATAGCCATCAGGCAACTTGCTTCGTTGCGATCGGGGTTTCCCTTTCACCACCAGCTCTTCACAGGTTTTTGTTACCCACCGAGTCATTTGACTCTCTGGTCCAAGGCCCAAAGTGGAGCCATTTTTTTGGACTTCGCGGTCGGGGCCTCCCTTCAGTCAAAGCGCCCGTCGACCAAGCTGCCCGGAACTTGCCGCAGGCGCTCGCAGCCTGTGGCCGGGGAACCGAACTTCCTTCGACTCGATGCGTGTTGCCAGGAACAGGAGGAGGAACCCGTGTACCCTCCCCCAAACATGGGAGCTCCCAGGACCGGATAAGCGGAGCTTTTTGAAGTGAAGACTCCTGATTTTTGTTTGCTCTAGTTGCTGGTGTTTTGGAGGATCTCTTTTTATTGTTTTCTTGTCCTGTGAGGGAGGTTTCTGGTTTGGGTGTTCTTCCCGTTCAGTTTGAGTTATGACGTTCCTTGACCGAATTAAGAGTGTAGGCGGTCCTAACTCGGGTGCTCGCATAATTGGAACGACGTTAAGGTACGGTTGTTGCAGATTAAACTGGTGCCGTCCCAATTCCAAGTTGTAAAGGCATCTTCTCTGGGGAAATGGAGCGTTCTTGATTTGTTCCCCTTGTTGACCTGCAGGAAAGAAAAGCGTTGCGCTGTAGCATGAGCCTTCGTTGGGTTGGGCAGTCAGCGCGGTTTGTTTGTCCGTTTGGAACAGCAGTTTCAAAGCTTCAACGGTCTGTGTTTTGTTGGGTCTTGGTTGGACTGTTCTGCAGAAACGCTGGTTGACACAGCAGCCTGCAACAAGTTTCAAGGGTGTTGTTGCTTCAAGCCTTGAAAGGTAACCCCATCGCCCACGGTTCGAATATGTGAGATGCCCTATTTATGTTCCCTCTAGCCTTCTTGTTTGAGTGAAGCATTCCAAGCCGTTCTGCCTTCAGCTTGCTGTTGCGGAAAACACCTGGGCAGCGGATTTACTACGCTTGCGCAGATGGAGCGCTTCAAAGGCTTCATGCTGCGGATGGACAAAATGCATTTCGCACCACCGTTCAGAAGCCCTGGAAGAATGGTTGCCCTGCAAATACCAACAAACAACTCACTTTCTGAGTCCATGAACTTTAAACTTTTTGGGAAGGCCATTTTAGTGGTAAATCTAAAGTTTGAACTTTTTTTGGGCCATCCACTCAGCAAGTGAGACAATGGTTTCCCATGTTTCTTAGGTGGTACGAAATGGATTTCGTCCACAGGATGAACCTTTCTCTGGGCCCCCGGTGTGAACCGCCTGGTTTCTGGGCCAATCGGACCCCAGAATGGCCCCTTTTCGGGTGGGGAGTCAATACGCAAGCCACGAGGCCCTTCAGCGGGTACGCGGGATTCTCGGTGGTGTCTGAGGTGCCTCATCTTGATAGGCTTTGAACAAATGATAGCTTCTCCGTCTTGGCATTTGTGATTTATTCAGCATCATTATTATTTGAATAATTAGAATTCTTATTAAATTGCTTATATTCTTGAATCTTCTCTATCTCTTTTTCACGATAGTGCTCCAGGGGGGGGGGGGCAAAGACCAACTCCAGCATAGAATCATTTCTTATTTGCTAGATACAGGCTAGCTTCTACAATCAAACCCAACAGCAAACCTAGAAAAATAACGATGCTTAACAATAATATCACGGAGCTATAAAATTTCCGGGATTCACAATACGCGTAGATACCAACAGTTGTTTACAGTGATAGTCATATACACATCGCGCTGAACGAGTGTGGACATGTTATACCTATAATGTTACCAATATACTATGACGAACCAATACACACAAACAAATAGCAAGGCTACCTCTAGCATGTTTAAGAAGAACCCGACATCAGTGGACATCAAGATGAGTTGGCGTTCCATTTTGCTATTTCTATCCCGTAGTCTTTCCATCGTTTCTATCCTTCATGTTCAGCTTTCTGCCAAAACTACAAAATCTTAGAATCAGGGATTGTGACCGAGGGCAGCATTGCATTCAGAAGCTTGGAATAGAGATAGACATATACACAAGATGCTATACTAGAACACAGGAATCTAAACACATAAAAACGTGCTAAGACGACAACAATAAAGTGAGAAATACAGACTTAGATGTACATCTTCTCTCATTGAGATTGACAACAAGTAAAGCGATAAGACATACGTACGTACTAAACATTAAGCCATACAAGTTAAGGGTGAACACAAATGCAGAAGAACATTGCAAGAGTTACAATACAAGCGAATATGTTTCTGGACCATCAATACAAAAGAAGACTTGGATCTGACCCAATTTGCCTTTGCCCATGGGCAACCTCTGCTCAAATGCCATTGCTTCCACTAGAATGCATCCGCGGACCCAATTGTTCGCTCTCGAAGGACTTCGCGTGAACTCTCACTTTCCAATGCACCTATAATTTTCGTTCATATTCAACCAACAGCAATGCCAGAAGATGCGAGCGAGAAAGCGGACAGAGATGAATGAGCATGCCTTTTCTATCTCCTCTCTGTGTATCTTCATAGCATCCAAGTTTCTATCTCATATTTGACACGCAGGAAATGGCAAAACTAGGGGCCCTCTTTGGTGAAAAGAAACATGATAGCTCTTGAAAAGGAACACGGTTGCGATTGCTTGAGTCCACAGGGAACTGAGTGGTTTTGACCCCTCCTTTTGAAGGAGTCTGACTCGGCACAGATCAAGCCATACCCTCCCCATTCGGGGATCCTTGGAGACAATGGGTCCAAACCCTGGGAAGCAAAGTGCGCCATTTTGAGAATCTCCCAGGTGGGTTTTTGGGGTCTCCGTGGATAGGTGAGGATGCGGCCGTTGCAGCACAAAGGCTCGAGGCGCGGGCAATCGCGAGAGGTGAGGAGGAGTAGGGTCACAAGCTCGCTGGGGACGTTGACGTTTTTTTTTCTTTCTTTTTCCCCCCCGCTTGATTTGCCTTTGAATCCGGGCAGTCAAAAAAGAAGGGTGGCGCAAACTTCGGGGACACTTGAAAACGGCACAGTTGCCTTTTTGCCGTTTCCCTTCCGCCTGAGTCCCATCTGCTTCAGAGGGAGTTGCGCCCGCTTTGTGGGATTGTTTCGCATGGTAAACAGCCCATTTGAAGGAGTCCCTGAATTTGGTGAGCATTCGCATAGATCTGGGTGATGGGAGGGAAGTCAGGTGCTTGACAGACCCTTCACCAGGGCCGTTTCTGGACAATTCGGAATTTTGATCAAGCTCCAGACACAAGCAACATACATATGTGAAGTCAGGAAGGCCTCCAATTCGCTTGGGTCAAGTGAACAATCCCCCCGCAAAAAGACAAGAACATCGCACAAAAGAAAAGAAGAAGACAAAGGCCATGGTTCGTGTTGAAAAAGAATGTGTGCCCCACTGGCCAGGGGGAACTGCTTTCCTCACAATATCTGACGTGTATTGATTCAGGTTGAAAGGGAGATTGAAAGGAAAGCCGCCTATTTGGGGTCCAAATCCCTCATCCCCTTTTACTCCCTCGCAGCTTACCCCCTCCAAAGAAAATTTAACCTATGGTGTGAGATTTTCCTACATTCAGATCGGGGAAGGCAGATTTGACTTCGAATGGACATGCTCATGTGGGCTGGCCCGAAGAGCGGAGGATTCATTGTGAGTTCGCATGATACAGTCTCCGCAGCAACATCTTTGATGCATCTTTGTTCACAATGGGTTTTGAGAGGGGTCTCGTCGGAGTCGGACCCTGCCAAGAGGGAGTGTCTTTTTCCAGGGACCATCTTTTGTGTACTTGATGCATCTTTGTTCACAATGGGTTTTGAGAGGGGTCTCGTCGGAGTCGGACCCTGCCAAGAGGGAGTGTCTTTTTCCAGGGACCATCTTTTGTGTACTGTGTGGGAACCCTCGGAAAAAGCGGATCCATTTTCCGGAAGCCACTTTTGTTTTTCTCGGGAAAACACGTGATTTGGGGTGCAATCAGGTACTTGTGGTTTGGATTGGTGGTTGGGGGGTTTGAACCGGCTTTTGTAGAGGCTTAAATGGGAAACCCTCCACCAACCACCAAGCCGCCAAACCACTGGGCTCCAAACCACCAATTAGAGGGAAGCCGAATGGCTGCGCCATCGTTTCCCTTCCAAACTCGCCCACAAAAATCGAGATCTCTCCCTTCACAAACCACAACCCCCCTTTTCAAGGCACTTCGAAGCTGAAAATGGATGTGCCATCGGTTCCCTTCCAAACTCGCAAACCTTTTCAAGGCAGCATTTCTGGCACCACTTGGGAAGCTGAACAAACCCCAGGGCCGAAACTCAGCCGCGGCGGCGCGAGCGTCGCGGCGCGCTTCGCGCGCGGGCTCCGCGCTTCAGGCAGCGCTCTTCGCGGAGCATGGGAAGGCGCGCCGCTACCAGGCGGAGGCGCGGCTGGCGGCGGGCGGCGGGCGGCGGCGCGGTTTTGGCCTTGGGCCCATAGCAGATATAAAAAAATACCCAGCGGACTTCCCCGGAATTTTTGACAGAGAGTATGAGTAGCAGATACATATACTATGATGACCCATATCTTTAAAAAAATACCCAGATGATATTAACAGATGCATATACTATGATTGGAAATTTAGACATATAAAGCAAACAAGATATGCCGACTCCGAGTTTCAAAGTTAAACCAACAGGGGACCGCAGGTTTTGGGCCATGTTTCCATTTGCCAGGGATCCATTTTGGGTACCTATTTTGGATCCGCAGCCAATACAATACAGTGGATGGACGAAATCCATTTCGCACCATTTAAGAACCATGGGACACCATATCGTTTGTTGGTATTTTCAGGAGAATCATCATTCCAGGGGGTTCTTAGGCGGTGAAGGATTTCGTCCATCCACGGTATGAGTAGAATTAGACATATGAAACAAGAACATATTCCGACTCTGCTTTTGACATGATATGATACAACATAGTACAATGTAATCTTATGCAGTGTAATGTAGATGAGGTGTAGTGTAGTGTAATGTAGTGTAATGTAACGTGCATATGAGTCATGCACGGTTATATCGGGGTCTCCTCCAAAAGTAGTTTATAGTTTAGGGTACACCAATTCTGAAACATGTATATATATATATATATATAAGCTCACCACCACCCCTATGAACTACATTTTGTCTGATTCAACCAGGTCTGAAGGATCATTTGCTCATTTGTGTGTGCACCCACCAAGTATCAACTTGTCCGAACAACATATATAGGCATCTGCACCCGTGTCAGTGATGAGGAAGTGACGAGGATGTGATGAGGAAGAAGTCACGAGGAAATGACGAGGAAGTGATGAAGAAGTGACGAGGAATGGGCGAGGAAGAGTGAGAGAGCTAAACCGGATGAAGAAGCCTCCGCATCAACTCACAGTATGGCAGCTATTGGAGCAGCTCAGACTCCAAAGTTGTTTGCCAAATGTCTTGGGGCCCTGAGAACTCTCCATGGTACATGAAGACATGTTTGCGGAGGGATGGCTTGTAGGCATAGGCGGCAAGCAGGAGTGCCAATTCGCAAAAGCCTTCTGACATTGCGATCTGAACGGCAAAATAGTGAGCGGTCCTGGCCCTGAGCGAGCTGCTGTGCTGAGTCAGCGCCATCACTGTCTTTCCTCTTTCAATAAGCTGACCAAGGCCCCGAGAGCAAAAAGCAAAAGAACTCGAGGAAACCCAAAAAAGCTAAAAAGCAAAAACAACCTGGAGAAAACAAAAACCCAAACAACCAAGAGAATGGCTGGCTTGGCCTCAGATTTTCGTTTTCTAGTTTTCTCGAGGTGTTTTTGTTTTTTTTTCAAATTTCCTCGTGTTTTTGCTTTGAACCTTTGGAGCTGAAAGACCAAAATAAAACGCATGGTTTGTTGGCTTGTGATGAGTACGGGGCATGAAAAAGCAAACACCTCTTGGTGTTTTGGCTCCAAAAGCTCCAAAAACCAAAACCCAGATTGTTTGTTTTCCTGAAGTGTTTTTCTATGAGTAAGAAGATGCAGCGAAACAAATCCAGCAAGAGTTGTGGTATCCTCGCCTTTGCTAACAAGAATTCAGGAGCAAAAGAGGAGATAAAGCTAAACCAATTCAGTAATGAAGGGAGAGCAAACACTGCATTTTGAACACAGAGTTTCCTTTTCAGTGTGTGTTCTTTTGGCTGAGGCATTTGATGGCTGTTTGTAGTCAAAACAACAAAAACAATGGGCTATGTTTTACACTTTGGCAGCAACCAAATTAAACCACAGCATTTTTTGTTTCAACTTCTGAGAAACACTTTGTTGCAGACCAAAATTTGGCCTAGTATTTCCTTACAGTTGTACACAACAACACGTACACCCACACTGTAAATACCAGTGTTTTTGAAGGGTGGCATGAACGCAATGGCCCTACATGTAGTCCATGGTGTGTGTGTGTGTGTGACCATATTTATATATATATACATGTAAGTGTGCATGTATGTATGTATTCGTTTTGGAGTA
>CAUJNA010000384.1:205339-246873 GCA_963377175.1 Effrenium voratum | reverse complement strand
TATATACCGGCGGCCCCCGGATGTGCTTAGGGGGCATTAAGGGGGCAGCCATTTGTATACCGGCGGCTCCCGGCTGTGCGGCTCACCGGCTGGCAAGCGGGATGCGCCCGCCAGTGGCACGTGGGCAAGATCAGCCAGCAAGGTGCCGAGGGGAGGCAGGGTGCCACCCCCGGCATTGCAGAGCTCCGGCCCGGCAGCCTGCCTGAAAAGGGACGAAGCAAAGGCTGTCATGGCTGCATGGGTCAGCTGGGCCGACCACCTGGCAACAAGAGCGCTGACAACACTGGGGCGCAGCCGAGCTGGCGCTTCAAGTGCCCGGGCGCGGGCCAAGGACCGGATGAAGGAGGCGGCCTCATCACTCCACCGCCCGCCAACCTCGACTGCAAGCACGACCAACCGGCATCTGTGCGCCCGCACGAGCTCTGGGTAGGCCCGCTCTTTGCGACGGCGCGCCACGGCGAGGGCAGCACCAGCGACTTGACCCCCGCGCCGAACGGGCTGGCCCTGGCCTGACAAGGGCGAGACAAGGGTTGTGTCCACTGCAAGTTGCTGGCCCCCCCACAGAGGCCATTGGCCACGACCTCCAGCCGCCTATCGTCGACCCGGTCAACTTGAAGGTTCAAGTCCGCAAGGCGTGTGTTGGAGGTGACTCTGGCTCCAGCTTCTCTGCAAACGCGTGCGGCCGCACGCTCCAGCGGACACCCGCGCCCCCGGAGCACACCTGACCGGGCGCAGGCTGCACGATGGTCGCCGAAGGGGTCCAGAAGGCGACGGCACCGGCAGGTGCGCTCAGCAAGAGGCAAGGGGAGGCGCAGGCGGCGCAGGAGGAGAACACGGAAGAGATGGCAGGGATAGGACAAAACTGATGAGACTGGCACTGTAGTGAGGAAACGGCTAGCGAAAGGCCCGGACTGGGAGTGCAAGAGCGCTTGGGCAGCAGGATCGGCGCCTGCCAGCAAGGTCTCACGATGCCGACGGGCCTCGGTGGCTGCAGCTTGGCCCTGCCAGCCACGAAGGAAGGTGGAAGGCCCCTCCTCTTGCACCACGGGCGCGCTCTCACCAGCAGACAGCTCCCGCCACGCCGGGGGAGCCCAGTTGGAGTGGCCGAGTGCTGCACGTGCTGCGGCAGCCGCCGCAAAGCAAGCTGGCTGTGGGTCGGGGCTGTCGAGGTGGTCAAGAAACTCTTGCGCAACACGAGGCAAGCGGCGACTCAAAACAGCCAAGCAGTCAGCCCAGGAAGCCCAAAAAGCCGGCACGGAATTGCGAACAGCAGAGGCGAGGCCAAGGCCGCCAAGGGACAGGGGCAACTGGGCAACGTCACGGGCATGTCGCGGCAGGTCGCCTGCGCCAAGCAAAGTGGAAAGGGCAGACAACACGGCTGAATCATGGTCTTGCGCATACTCGGCAGTGGTCGCCGGGGCGAGCATGCGAAGCAAATAGTTGCAACGCGGACTGCAGCAAAAGAGAAGGAGCAACCAAGAAGCCTGCAAATCACCTAGTGCCGGCAGACGCTCCAGCAACCGGTCATGCCCCGCACGGGACTGGAGAAGCTGGGAACGCACAAAGGCCGCCGACCCGACAGGGACACCGAGCACTGTGAGCCCTTGTTCTTCAACTGGCCGGCCGCCAGCACCAACCCAACAGGAGGCCTCCGGCGCACCTGGCTGACCGAGGGCGGGTGGCACGCGTCCGGACAAGTTCCAAATGCGTGTCTTGCCACTGTTGAGACGCACTCGGCAGTGGGCCCAGAGCTCATCTGCAAGGTGCTGGTGAGCAAGGCTCACTCGGTCCGGCCGGGCAATGGTGATCACATCGTCAAGGAAGGCCACGAGCAACTCGTTGGGCTGCATGTGAGCGTGCACTGCTTCCAAGGCTCCGTGCTGGCCGAGGGAGTAGAGAGCGGGCATCAAGGGATCACCCTGCTCCCCCCCTTCCGCTTGCTGTATGATGTGTGCAGTCCCGTCTGCGTCATGCCACACATATTCGGATGGCTCCGAATAAAACATGCGCACAAAGGGGAGGCACTGGTTCGCCCCTGGGACACGGAGAAGCCCCTGCAGCATCGCTTGGCGGCTCATGGTGTCAAACGCACCGACCCCATCAACGGAGACAAGAGTGCTTTCAGGATCAAGCTCGAGGGCGGCCGTCAGCAAACGAACAACACTCTCCGCACCAGATCGCGTGGACAAGGCAAACTGAAAGGGAGAGCAGGCTTCCTGGAAAGCCTCCGCCTTCTGCTGGGCAAAGCACCGCGCAACCAAACGGCGGGTGAAGTCGCCGATCACGATGCCCCGGACTCGGCCGTTTGGTTTCTGAAGAGCGACCATGCGCCCGAGGCCGAGTGCCCTTGCCGCATTTTTGGGCACCGCCGCCTGCGCAACGAGTTGCGTCACGCGGACGAAGAGATCAGAAGCCCCCTCATCGTCAAGGAGCACACGAGCGACCTCAGCCGTGAGGCTCCCTTTCGTGCGCGCTGGAGGTTTGAAAGCACCAATTCAGGGAGGAGGTGGACCTGGTCAGGTTGGAAATCCAACACCTCGTGGGAAAGCGCCTCATACGGCTCGGCTGGGCGCCGGTCGGGATCACGAAGCTCCTGCAAAGTCTCGGGGGTGCCTGGGGCCAGCGCGCTAGACGTCAGCGCCTGTCGTGCCGCGGACAGTTCTCCAAGGTGCACAAGGTGGCGTGCGCGCTGGGCGGCACGGGCCGCGAGGGCTTCCGGGGTCGCTACCTCGGGCTCGGGGCACCGGTGAAGTGGCTGGGCTTCTTCCAGGAGTTGGGTCCACCGCCCCTCATTAAACGCCGCGAGGCGTGCAATCCACTCATGCTTGGGCAGCTTCCGAACACCAGGGCTGCGATGCAACAGCATGCGTGGCAACAAGAACCAGCATGGATCGCTCCTCGTGGGCTCCCGCGTCGAGGATGGCTGACAAAGCAAAGGCCAGGGCGTGACGCACGGGACCGCGGACAAAAGGGGGAACGAACTGGAAAGTGCAAGCACGGCGCTGGAGTGTCTGGAGCAAATCCACTGAGTCAAGTTGCACCAGCGCCCGCTGGAGCTGCCGATCCGCCGCCGGCGGCGGCATGGGGTCGGGAGGTTGTGGCTCGCTGTCGGAGTGGCTAGCTGCCTGGCCCAAGGGGCGTGGTCGACTGCTCTGCTGGGAGTTGTCGGGCCGTGGGCTGTAGCCACTGCCGGGGGCGGCATGTGACGATGCTGTGCTGCGGTTGCCGCCCCTGGATGGTGGGCACTGGGGCGCTCCGCGCCTACCTTGGCTGTGGGGACGGCCTCCGCGGAGGCGAGCGCTGCCAGCGCTGCTGGCGCGGCTGCTGCTGGCTGCTGCTGCTGTTGCTGCTGCTGCTGCTGCTGTGGCCGCCGCCAGGGGGTGGCGGTGCGCCTGCCTGGGCGCCATCTTGGTCCCGCCGTGCGGCGGCTGGAGGGACTATTATTGCCTGTGCTGCGGGTTCTGCCGCTGCTGCTGTCGCGGCCGCTGCTGCGGCGGCTGTTGTCGTGGTAGCGGCAGCTGTTGCTGAGGTTGTGGCAGTTGTTGCTGCTGCGGTGCTGCTGCTGCTGCTGCTGCTGCAACTGCTGTGGCTGCTGCTCCAGTTGGTGCGGGGTTGCCGGGGGGAACTGACAGCGGTGCCTGGGGAGCTGGCGGGGATCGGAACCGAGCTGCGGCTGCGGCGAGGGCGGCCGACCCGCGCTCCCCGAGGAAGCGCACAAGCAAAGCTTCCTGTGCGGTGGCGGGGATGTAGCCGCTGTTGCGGGAGCAGCCTCGGACCGCCCAGGGCACGTAGATGGAGGCGCCCGAGGGAAGTTGAGCCCCGGCTGCAGCAAGAGCACGTGGCAAAGCAAGCTCTGAGGGCGATAGCTGCACGCCGTCCTGGATTGCCGCTGCTTGCTGGGCCTCCAGAATGAAGAGCAAGGTTTCAATGGCTACTGGAGCTGCACCAGTGAGATCCAGCATAGCCGCGCGCCAGATGGGCGCAAAGAACGGGTGGGTTTCCCAAGCCGACGCAGCTGCACTGCGGAGCAAACCTGCGGCCGATAGCAGGAGGGGAACGTAAAACCAGCTGTTCCCATAGGAAAGGACCTCCTGCGGGCCGGGGGGGCCGCGAGAAAACCAAGGCGCTTCCCCGGCGATCGGAGCGGCTGGCTCAGCGGGCGCTGGCTGCACCGTGGGGGCTGGAGCTGCGGAGGCGGAAGCAGCGGCAGCAGGAGTGGGAACTGATGTCCTGCACGGCTGGCCTTGGCGATGGTCCGCGGGCGGGGCCATATCAACATCGCCCGTCCCCAACGGCAACGGGACCGGCTGCAGGACAAGAGGGGGATGGCCATGACAACACACCCAACCCCGTTCACCGTAAGCGACATCAACAGCGAGCACACGGGCCCCGTGCACCGCGCAGACAGGGACGACCGGCACGTTCTGGAGCAGGGGGTGATGGCCGGTCAAGTTCTCGTTGCACCGCAGGCACACCCACTCTGGGTCCCACCTGCCCGTACCTCGGTTGAAGACGGGCATCCACGCCATGTGGCGGGAAGGCAAGTCCACCCACGCCTGGTCAGAGTCGGCACGCGAGCTGTCCACTAAGGCTACATGCTGGCAGCAAAAAGCCGTGACAGACGATGGCGGAGGGGGGGGAGCAGACTCGGGAGCGAGAGGGACAGAACGAGTGTTGTACGACGGGGCCGCCTGAGGCAAGGAGACCGAGTGCGCGGAACACTGGAAAGCAAAACGCTCCTCAGCAACCGAAGTCCAACCAGTACGACAGAACGGGCAGGACATGTGGCGAGAATTCACACGCAAATGCGCGACACAACCCAGGTGGACACGATGGCCACACGACGGCCACACGAATGGAACCTCGGGCCCTGCGGCCGCACTAGGAACTGCACACATGCAAATGGGACAGTCTTCAACATCAGGGTTCGAAGGACAAGGCTGAGATCCAGCACGCAACATCCACTCGGGGGTGACAGGTGCCGGCTGGCCCGCACCAAGCCCACGAGGCGGGGAGGGCGAAGAAGCCACCGAGAGCACTGCAGATGGCTGTCCCGGCGCGAGTGGCGTGGCCGCTCCATCAAGGCTGCTATCGGACGCCATTCAGGGCGGTTGACCGTTGGTCACGGGGCCGGTCCCCCCAAAGCAGCTGACCGTTGTCGACCCTGGGACGGTCCCCCAGATGCTGTTTTTTATACTGGACCAGCCCCCAGTAGTGCAGACCGATTGTCTGAGCTGGGACGGTCCCCCAGCGCCGTTTTTTATACTGGACCGGCCCCCAGTGGTGCTGACCGAATGTTTAAGCTGGGACGGTCCCCCAGCTGTGTTTTTTTTTTTTTTTGTTTTTTTTTTCGGGCCTGTTTTTTTTCCTTTTTTTTTTCCTCCTCCTCCTGGCCCGGCCTCCAACACGGAGGTCTTAACACAGAGCTGTTGTTGACCTGGACAGCTTCCAGGGGACAGTTTGTTTATACTGGGCCTGCCTCCCAGCTATGCAATCCGTGGCGCCCCGCCGCGCAACCAAAAAGGAAAAGGACCCCAAACGAACCAGGGGCAGCCCCAAAACCAAACAACCGAAAACCGGGGGGGGAGGAGCCAGACCTTGAATGTCACATTAGCTTGAGCCAAAATGGCATTAGCAATGCCACGGACTCCCCCCGCTTCTGGAGGGCGGTCAAACGCGCAACGGCCATCGAGTCCAACACGTCCGATAAGAGAGCCGCAGCGGCCAGCTGGGACACCGCGTGCGTGAGTAGTTCGAGGCTGGCTTCATCATCGAGCAGCAGGCGGTGGCCTGCCGTGTAGTGCCCCCCAAGCATCCCAAACTTCTTTCGTTGTCAAGCGGATGGGCGCCCTGGGCTGGAACTCCAAGACGTCCTCCGGGATGGGCTTGCGCAGCTCAGGCGGCCGGCCGCGAGCGTAGCGGCATTGCCGGGGGCGAGCTCCGCCACGGTCAGAGTCCGACGGGCGCGGGAAAGCTCGCCCCGGCGCACCTGCGCGCAAGCCTGCTCCCGTCTTGCCTCCCGGCTTGCCAAGACATCCGTGACGGCTCGGGCTCGGCCAGCCGGCCGAGAAGCGTGGGCCGCTACCCGCGCAGCGCGCAAACAGCAAGCCGGGCGTTAGGACGGCAACAAACCCACGCTCGGCCATCGGTTTGTCGCCACGCCGTACCTCCAACGCACCAACCACCTTCGCGTAGCCCCAGCGTAGCCCCCGGCGTAGCCACGCATCAACGAATATGTTCCGCCCAGCCCCCAGGTAGCAAAACTCCTACGAAGACAGACAGCTGCGTTGCCTTTGCGTAAGTATGTGCTTCAGTGTACAAGCACACACACACACAAAATAATGGAGGCAATCCACGTCGATCAGCTCGGCCATGTTGTAGTGGTAGTAGTAGCAGTCGTAGTAGTGGTACTAGTACTAGTGGTAGTAGTAGTAGTAGTAGTAGCAGTAGTAGTGGTCGTGGTGGACGTGCTGCTGGCACTAGTGGTAGTAGTAGTACTAGTACTCATTGTAAAAGTACTGCTAGTAGTACTAGTAGTACTAGTAGTACTAGTAGTACTAGTAGTAATAGTAGTAATAGTAGTACTAGTAGTACTAGTAGTAGTACTAGTAGTACTAGTGGGACTAGTAGTACTAGTAGTGGTAGTAGCAGTCGAAGTAGTAGTAGTAGTAGTAGTAGTCGTCGTAGCAGTCGTAGTAGTAGTAGTCGTAGCATCAGTAGCAGTAGTCGTAGTCGTTGTAGCAGTAGTAGTAGTAGTAGTAGTACGTACTAGTAGTACCAGTAGTAGTGGTTTGTAACTGTAGTAGTAGTCGTAGTGGTCGCAGCAGCAGCAGCAGCAGCAGCATCAGCAGCAGTAGTAGTGGCGGCGGCAGCAGTATTGCAATAGTTGGAGTAATGGTAGCAATACTAGAAATAGTAGTAGCAGCAGCAGCAGCAGCGGAAGTAGTAGTAGTAGTAGTAGTAGTAGTAGTAGTAGTAGTAGTAGTAGTAGTAGTAGTAGTAGTAGTAGTAGTAGTAGTAGTAGTAGTGAGGCTTGGGCCGAAGCATGAGCAAGGAAGGCACTTCCATGCGGCCACGCGAGCTCATGAAGGGCGTCATGCATGGACGATGTTGCTGCATGAGGTTAATAATAGTTCACCAACATTTTGCGGTCCGCTTGCAACAGCTTTGCGGTTGTCACCGTGCGAATCGGGGCGGGGTCCGGTTGCGCAAGCGCGTTTCGGTATGCGATGCAGTCAGCCTGCAGTGAGCGGTCTGCCCTCCAGCTTCGTGACAAACTGCGCTTTTGTGACTGCCTTATGCGCGCGGGCCTCCATGGCTTCTTGACACAGCTTGGCCGACAATCTGAACTGCCATCCATTTGATAGGAGGCGAATGTTGGGCACGCTGTCTGGCCCGAGAAGTTCGGCAGGGTAGTTTTTCTTGATCTTCTCCACAAATTCTTGGGGGCAGGCGCTCTGCCCATGAAATAGCTAGCTGAGCAACTGTATTTGGAAGCTTACACGCCCTGGCGTGGTTGCCGATGCTGACGCGGAGGCGGACGACACCGATTGCCGTCTGAGGCGCGCTGCTGGTGCGCTACGTGCGTACTTTGGGGCGTTGAGTGCCGAGTCCGGCAGTAAGTGAAAATCGTCTGAGCGCCCATCTGGCGGAGTCAGGCAGTAAATGAAAATCGTCTGAGCGCACATCTGGCGCTGTGGGAGCGAACGCAGTCGGAGATTAACTGCTCTACGACTCTCACTTCATTACTGAAAGGGCGTGCTTGCAAGCTCTATGCTTGCAAAGGCGTTCTTGGCCGAGGTATGCAATGCGACGTGTTGGCGCGGATACGTTCAGGCCGCACGCTGCACAAAAGGCCTGACGCACGTACTCCTGGGAGCTGTGCACTGCGCGCGCTGCTTCCCCTGCGGCCAGTTGGACTAGGCGCGCGTTGGATTCAGAAGGGGCCGGGGGCGTCTTCCCTGGTGTTTTCATGTTCGGAGTCCAGCGTGCTGGATGCTTTTGAGGAGGAGATGTTTTGGACCACGAAGGCTTCTGGGTTTTCCTGAAAAGCTTGAGCTGTTTCTTGTCTCTCATAGATGAACATGCGGAGCTCTGCGAGCAATTCGGCCTTGAGGCTATGCAAAGTGTAAGTAAGCATGTTCTTCGGCGCAATTTCATTCCGTGGCTGATCGGGGTCCCAAGGCCCTTGCAATGACTCCCATGAGAACAACTCAAGTGAACCCAGCGCAAGCACCCTTCGCCATGCTTTCGGGAAAAACCTGACCCCTGGAAACTGCACAGGTTCACAACTCAGCGTTAAGACCTCCGTGATAAAGGCCGGGCCCACGAGGGAGAAAAAAAACAGTGGTGAAAAACATAAAAAATACAGCCAGGGAGACTGCCCCAGCTAAAAACCTCAGTCAACACTTCTGGGGGACGGTCGCAGCCAAAACATCCGGTCAACGCTAGCGTGGGCCGGTCCAGTATATGTTTGAAATAAACACGTCCCAGGGTAAATAACCGGTCTGCGCAACTGGGGGCCGGTCCAGGAGAGAAAAATAAGGCATCTGGAGAACGGTCCCTGGGCAAATACCCGGTCAATGGGCGTGAGCCGGTCACCCCCCCTTTTGTTCCCGTCCGTCTTGCCCCCCGGTCTGCGCAGCTGTCACGTGGACCTTCATGTCCTTCTCGCCCTTCGCCGCTCGGTCGGCGCCTTCCTTGCTTGAGCTGGCCCCGCATTCCCCCGGCAGAGGCCCTCGTCGCAGGGGTGCCGTCATCCGCGCCACGCCACGCGCGTCGCTCTAATGAACGTTTCATGTACTCACGGCCGTGGCGACCGCATTGGGACCCTGAGTTGCGGGCAACTGCACGCCAGCCATGCTCGGCGGCACGCCCAACGGTCCCTGCTGAACACACGGCGGCTGCGGCGCCACCCTCCCAGCGCCATGGAGTGTCTGCGCTCCGGCCCTCCCACTCTCGGCAGCTCGTTGCCAGGCGCTAACAAATGGCTGTTTGTGCCCTTGCCTTGTAACACCTTTCGTCTTGAGGCGGAACGTCGGTGGCGCGTTGACCCTCGTCCTTGTTTTGTGGACTTGCTTCGCCGGTCTTCGCCGGCTCCTTGGCAGATGTTTGTGGAGGCCTTCCCAGGCTCGCAAGTCGCGTCCCGCCTTGACGGTCGACCGGTGCCACCTCAGGAATCAAAGCGTTGCGGCGTGGCGGAGCTGCTGGCCAAGCGTTGCCTGCGGCAACCACTGTCTTCGTCACAGGCCGTACCGCGCGTCCAGGGAGCCAGTGGGTACATCCCGGCCCTACTCCACGTTTTCCTTGGTGAGAGCCTTGCTTCCCCGCTCGCCCAGTTCGCTGACGAGGTGAGGGCTTCGAGCGTTCCGACCGGCCTCGTGTGCCCGGCCACGAGTGGTCATGCGCCCCTTGTCCAAGCACCCGTCCTGGAGTTTCCACGGTGCTCCGTCTGCGCAAGATCAACCCACCTCGCCCGCTCAGGTGCCCGCACCCGCCCATGGCGAGGTCCCGCCCAGGGTGCCTGCAAGCCCAATAGATGTCCCTGGTGGATACCCTTGTGGATAATATGTAGCTCGAAGGGCGCGCCGCGACTGGCTTTTGATCCAATGACAATGGAGTGAGACTGTGTGGGTTCAATGCTGGCTATAAACAAATAAACGCATGGACGGGCGTGGTTAGAAATATTTACCTTGAGCGGAAGGGGGCACGAAAAGGCAGCTTCATCGAAACAGAAGCCTCAGAGACATAGGCAACAGCAGCAGGTCATGTTGAAGGGACAAACCAGGTTCAGGGCAAGAAAAAAACTGGAAATTCTGGTGCTTGGGGCCCCTGTTTGGAGGGCAGCGTGATGCGACTGGATTGAAAGAACTCCGAATTGTGGCCCGGTAGGGTGGCACGGCCACAGTTTCGAGCGCAGCTTCTTCGAGCGCAGACAATTGCAGAAATAGCCTGCACGCATATGTGCCGGGTGCATCATTCGTGCGGAGGCTGCCAAATCAGAACTCGCGATTTCTCTGCAACACTGGCACTCGAGTCGATTTCGACGTGAGTCCAGTCGCAGAAAGAGGCCACCAATTATTTTAAGAACAAAAACACCTCGCTAAATTAAGGGTCACTGTCATAAACGATTTTGACATGAGTTCAATCACGGAAAGAGGCTACCAATCATTGAGTTGAAGGGGGGCGGACCAGAGAGGAGTCGAGAGGGGGGGCTACTCAAGGTAGGGAGAGGCGCGGTGCCAAAAAGGCAAGGTCATCCGCAGTGGGACGCAGCGCCGCGGGGGCGCGGAAACGGAGGTCGAAAGCCTCTGAGGCTGGAAAGGAATCGCCGCAAGCGCCGGGCGTCCGGCGCCGCAGCAGGGGACGGACTGGTGGGACTGCACGGCTGGGTTGCCCCCAACAGTCGGTGCAACTACCTCTTCCGCGCACTGCCGCCCGCGGAGACGGCTCCGTACTCTGCTGGGCGCGATGATGCGCTCGCTGGCGGGCGCAGTTGGCTGGGCAGAGCTGCAACTCTCCACGCAGGAACGCAAGGAGCCTGGAGCTTACGCTGGCCAGGCAGGCAAAAGCCACGGCTTCCAAGCACTGGTCATCATCGAGCGGGGCAGCGTTGAGGATCACCTGCAAAGCGAGCGACAATGCTTGCTGGACTTTCCCACGGGCAAAAGCTGGGGGGACGGCGACGCGGATGCGAAGGAGATCGAAGGAGTGTCAGCACGTCAACCGGGTCGAGGCTGGAAAGGGCTGAGCGGATGCGGCTGTAGGGAAATCCGGTCGCTGGCAGGGACCAAGGCCAAGTGAAAGGAGGGCCCTCGGAAAAGGCTGGTCGCAACATGGCATGCAAACTGCCGGAAGATCACCCATCGCCACACCTTTCAAACCGCAATTTCTTGCCGGAAGCCATCACGCACCTAGCACACCCTGTCGGCACGTCAGTGAAAGCAAAAAACGCCGATGCATCATGGGCATGCAGAGCACGATTTCAATGTTCTGCCGTTGTTCCAGGAGGCTTTGAGTGCCGCGGAGCACATCACACCAATGGCCGCAAGCGGCATCAGGCCTTTCGGGTTGGCTCCAAACCATTCTCAGCGGACGTATCAAGTCTTGCTTCTCTGCACGCTCGCTTGCTGCTGCTCGGGTTTGTTTTGAAGCGGGCGTACAGTGTGCGAGCTCCACCTTCAAATTGCTGTCCAATCGGTGTAATTAGCTCCAATCCAAGCAGTGAGCAAATGATGGATGCTGTGTTTGTGAGCACGGCGCATTGGACAGCGCATGGGGACTGGCGCCAAGCCTTGGAACCGAATCATTGAACTGGCACCGGCGGAGCCGCGGCCAACGAAGCTATATGGTCACAGCAGCGCCGTACTTGCCAGCCCTTGCCGATCACTGGGAAAAAGCGGAAACCTGCTTGTCGCGCGTGCGCGTCTGACCAGGACAATCGAAGGCACAAAGCGGCACCAGGGTTTAAAGAGGGTCCAGACGGCGTGCGCTCTCACATCATACGCGCATGATTCGGGGAAGCGGGAAGCCCAGGAAGCACCGCTTTTTGCCCAAGCACACTGGCCGGCTTAAATTGTGCCTGATAGGCGCGGTCATGCAGGACCGACATGCGTTGGCAGGTCGGCCTTTCTTGCTTGCAGTTTAGCTGCATGCCTCTTGCGATCCTTGGCAAAACCCTTCATTGTTGCAAATTGTTGGCAACCCTCATAGCTCATTGCACAAGGAAGGCACGGCAAAATTCCAGACCTTTGCAGATTCGGCGGCATCTTTGGCCGCTCCCATCACTTCGCAGCCTGGCATTGCAGAAGTTGTGTTTTCCACCAGTCAGAGAGAGAGAGAGAGAGAATTGATGCTGCCTAAGCCACCCCAACGGTGTAAGACTTTTTAGGAGTTTCCTTTTCATGGATTGGAATGCCTCACATGCTTGAGGGTACACATTGCCAATGGCGACTGGAAACTAATCAAAAGTAATTGGCCATCAAATATCCTTCCCTCCCACCAATTAACATGCAACCTGGTCCTGGTGTGGACCAGTTTCCTTTAAAGGGCGTCAGGTTCCATGTGAAAAAAGGTGGGAGGTCCGCAATTGGTTTGGGTGTTTCTCAAAATAGTGGTATGGTGTTCAAGGGAAACCAAACCAACAACCACATGTTTTGGGCTGGTTTCGACCATCCTCCTTTTTGAAGGGTGTCAGGTGCCATGCTAATTGGGAGGCTACGTGTCCTTCGGGGTGGCCCTGGTCCCCGCCCTTGGGCCGGCGGGCCTGGGCCGCGGCCGCGGCCATGGCCGACTTCGCGTCCGGCGCCGTGAGCAAGGCCTCACGGAACGCGCGCTAAGAAAAGGAGCCGGGCTCGCTCGAACAAAAGGAGCCGGGCGTCCCATGGCTCCGTCTTCTTGTTTACGGTCATGGTCATGGTCCCCGAAACCGGAATCCTTATCATGGCTGTCCAAAATTCCCTACTAAAGGGGAAAGGGTCCATGACCACATCCCTACTGGATGGTTGCGAAATCCATGTTGCATCACCTGAGAAACCACAGAATGATTCGGTTCCCCTGTAAATACCAACAATCAATGGTTTCCCATGGTTTGAAAGAGGTGCAGGAAATTTTGCCATCCACAGTATGGGCGGCTCGTCGTTCTTTCTTTTTACGGTTGGACCCACCAAACCTTGCTGCTCAGCGACTTTTTTTGGGATTGGACTCGCCAAGACTTGCTGCTGCTCAGGTCTGGAATGAGGGGAATGACCAGGTTGGGTCCCACGTTCCCTACTGAGCACCAGCAAGAAAATTGCGAAGGCTTTCCTCTCGGCTTCCCTTTAAAACCACAAGCCATATCGGCACGAACTTGCCATTTAGGTCAAAGTTCATGTACGACTTGTGAGGTAGTTCCAGCCATTCAAATTCATACCCATGCTCTCCTGTGAACTTACGCATCTGGGTCATTTTAGAATAAGCTTGCCTTGATTTCTAAGGGGGCATTTACCAGGCTTGACAATGACCCCAAGGCTGGATTGCAGGGCCGTCCTCGTGAGAGAAAACCAGCAGCATCTGCAACCAAAGTCTGTAACAGCAGATCCAGAAGCAAGGGAGGCTGGCAAGTCCTGCTTGACCCACCCACGCGCACCATCAAGCGCTCGCGGAAGATGGCTGCCAGCTCCTGCAAGGAGTGGCGCAAGGAAGCATCTCCATGCCAAGGCGGATGAAAGGGGACAACAGCGGAAGTGAGTGCTTGCAACAAGCCCGCACCTGAGCTGCTTTCTCACCATGGCCACTCATTTCACAGCCAGGCTTCTACGCATCGCTCACATGTCCGAGCCTCACTTGCGCACTCCAAACCCGGTCTTCACATGGTCTCAATGGAAAGAATGACAAGGGCCTGCACCTATTTCTGTGGATTCATCTCTGCTTCACGAAAAACCCACGCCGGTTAACCTGGTCTGCCCCAGGTTTTTGCCGCCCCAACTTCCAGGGGATTGGACAGCAAGCCGACTCGGACAGAACTCCTCCATGATGCCCTTCACCAGCTCCGGCGGGGAGGACCTGGGAAGCCCAAAAAAATCGCATGATGTGCCATTTTTCCAGGCGGTGCTCAACAAAAAACGCCGAGCCTAAAAAAGAAAGGGTCACCGAACCCCCCCCCCAAAAAAAAAAACACACACACACACAAATAGGCATGTAATGGGTTTGTCTCCAACCCCACGCCTGGACGTGAAAACGTTCCTCTTGACGTGAAACAAGAATACCCGAAGAAAAGGAGACCCGCGTCAACGTCTGCAAACCTATGCGTTCAAACCCATCCAGAAGCTCATCACCGCAGCTCAGGCTTCCCCGAGATGGCCCCAAAACGCCCACGGCCAACCTGGGACGCCTTCTGTGATTCGTAGTCATCCCCAAAACGCATTGCGACACCCGCCGTATTACTTTCCCCCGCCCCCCACCCCCATACTTGTCACGTTTGCTGGATACCAAAAGGTCTCAAGCTCCGTCGCATGCCGTTCTTCCATTCTCCAGGCGCAAAGGGCGTTCCTGTCTCGCAGGCGCCCGCAGCTCACCGAGCGCTCGTGTCCGATCGGTACCGGACGGCCAACGGCTTGCAAATTCACCTACCTCGTGGTCAGCTTTGATGAGCCACGATGCTACGACTGCCAAGGGTTGATCCAAATGGAGAAACCACGTGCTGGAGCCTTTGTAACTCGGCTTTGCATTTAGACCAACCTTCAGCAGGCCATGTTGAAATAAGAAATCTTTCCGATGCCTGCTAGCAAACTGCTTGAGCAGCCAAATGCCAGTCTGAACACGTGTTTTTGAAATACAAGCCTATGTTTGATGCTTTGCGGGGCGAATGTAATTGAAGGTGAAGCAGATGCATTCCGATTCAGCTGGCATATGCTGGTTCCGCTGTTCAGAACCACTGAGCACTTCAACGACTGAAGAAAGTTCAGCCTGGCGAGCTTAGAGATGCCGCCACTCATTCTGGGAACACCTCAAGCTGATCCTCGAATCAAAAAAAACGTGTCACTTGGGCGACCATGAGGTTTTGCAACGCTCTCAGCAATCTGGAAGGTCAAAATCAAGTGCACCTCCATAATTAGCATCAAACAAATGCGGGCGCCAGAGGCCACATATATCCTAACGCACGGAGGTTCCCTCTCAGAGGCTGGCTCAAGAGGCAAAACGGCCTTGGTGGCAAGGTGCACTGGAAGCAGGGCTTGTCCGTCTCTCATTTGCCCTAAGCCCCCACCCAAAAAAACAACAACAAAAACACCAGTGACTTCCATGGTCCAAAAACAACTAAGCCCCCCCCCCCCCAAACAGCTGTGACGTCCACCAAAAACACACTGCTTAGCTCCATTCTCTGAACGGAACGTGGAACTTGATTGCGAGGCGCCGTGCCTTGAGCGCCTCAAGCATCTTCGGGTACTTCCTCATCTGAATCGATGGGTTCCTCCCAGGCCACGTCGCACTCCTCGGGCCGGCGGAAAAAGGCGCCGCGGAAAAAAAGAAATGCCATCCGCGCCTGAGACCTTTGACCTTAGGATCACAAGAGACCCATGACAAGGGTGCAAGAGAGAGATGTCAAAAGGTCATCTTAGCAAGACCCCAGGACAAGGTGCCATCTTAGCCACAAGAGACCCAAGGCTGCAAGAGAGATGACATAGATCCAGAGACATCGCTTGACAGTTCAGCTCTTTGGCCACGTTGCTTCGATTGCACTTGTGCACCACCACTTCCACCACGGCCGCCGCCGCCACCACCACCACCACCATCACCACCACTGTACCAAGGCAAGAGCCACTACCATAGCTGTCACTACTGCCGATTGCCACTGCTCCCTTCACCAGAAGCACAAGGGTTGCAAAGGGCACCCGAGACTCGCACATAGACACATACACACACACAATCACACAAACAAGGAGTCGCACAAACACACAAACGCAAAGACAAACGGACATAATGATACAAACGTGCGCACTCTTAGTGTCACTCAAGGATTCTTGGGCGCACCCCGCACCCCTCGGTCTAAAAACGCCTATGAGGTAAACACCAATCTGCACCCTCAATTGGAACCCGGCTTTGGGCCTTTAAAATACATTCTTTGGATGGACGATATCCTGCATCACCTGAGAAACTATAGAATGATGATTCCCCTGTAAATACCAACAAACAGTGGTTTCTCATGGTTTTAAAGTGGTGCGAACGAATTTCGTCCATCCACAGTAGCTCGCCCCTGATCTGCTGCTTTCGAGCACGAACAAGCCCGGGCGCCTTTAGAGTGTCCGCTTCCCAGCGCAGGGTGAGACTCTCCACCTCTGCCTCTGCGTCCTGAAAAAATCGCCGCACCTTGTGTGTGTGTGTGTTTTCTCTCTGCCATGGGTCAAAATCCAAATCGTACCCCCAGTGAACGGGACCCAATCCAACCACTAAAATAGAAGGGTTCGCGGCATGGAAAGGAGCCTGGGATTGGGCGCGTGTTCGTCAGATGCATCGCTGGTAGGGTTGGTATAGGGTTTGCTTAGGGCTTGTTTAGGGTTGGTTTAACGTGGGTTTATTCGGTATGTCTTGGTCTCGTTTCGTGCAGGTTTAGGGTGTAGGATCGGCTCAGTTGGTTTCAGAGGGGTGGGGATTAGGGTAGGTTTAGAGTTGGTTATTGCCGGTTTAGAGTGGGTTTGTTTAGGGTCATTGGGGCGGGTTTAAGGTTTCTCTGGCAGGGTTGGCGTAGGCCTGCTTTTAGGTTGATTCTCGTTCTAGTGGTGGTTTAGAGTTGGTTTAGGGTGGGCTTGGACTCTTTCGGGTTCGTTCAGGGTTTGGGTTTTCCATTTAAGGTCATCACAACGCCGAACAACCAACGGCCCTACAAAGAAGCAGGCGGCTTGGGGGGAGGGCGCGCACACTCCCCCAATACAAAACAAATAATGACACTCTCCATTTGCTTGAGCCCTCTGGAAATATAAAACATGTGTCCAGTTGTGATAGATTCCTGTTAAAACCAAAATGGAAGAATGTAAAATATTCTTAAGAATCCTTTTAAAACCAAAATGGAAGAATGTAAAATATTCTTAAGAATCCTTTTAAAACCAAAATGGAAGAATGTAAAATATTCTTAAGAATCCTTTTAAAACCAAAATGGAAAAATGTAAAATATTATTAAGAATCCTTTTAAAACCAAAATGGAAAAATGTAAAATATTCTTAAGAATCCTTTTAAAACCAAAATGGAAAAATGTAAAATATTCTTAAGAATCCTTTTAAAACCAAAATGGAAAAATGTAAAATATTCTTAAGAATCCTTTTAAAACCAAAATGGAAAAATGTAAAATATTCTTAAGAATCCTTTTAAAACCAAAATGGAAAAATGTAAAATATTCTTAAGAATCCTTTTAAAACCAAAATGGAAAAATGTAAAATATTCTTAAGAATCCTTTTAAAACCAAAATGGAAAAATGTAAAATATTCTTAAGAATCCTTTTAAAACCAAAATGGAAAAATGTAAAATATTCTTAAGAATCCTTTTAAAACCAAAATGGAAAAATGTAAAATATTCTTAAGAATCCTTTTAAAACCAAAATGGAAAAATGTAAAATATTCTTAAGAATCCTTTTAAAACCAAAATGGAAAAATGTAAAATATTCTTAAGAATCCTTTTAAAACCAAAATGGAAAAATGTAAAATATTCTTAAGAATCCTTTAAACCAAAATGGAAAAATGTAAAATATTCTTAAGAATCCTTTTAAAACCAAAATGGAAAAATGTAAAATATTCTTAAGAATCCTTTTAAAACCAAAATGGAAAAATGTAAAATATTCTTAAGAATCCTTTTAAAACCAAAATGGAAAAATGTAAAATATTCTTAAGAATCCTTTTAAAACCAAAATGGAAAAATGTAAATATTCTTAAGGAAAAATGTAAAATATTCTTAAGAATCCTTTTAAAACCAAAATGGAAAAATGTAAAATATTCTTAAGAATCCTTTTAAAACCAAAATGGAAAAATGTAAAATATTCTTAAGAAATCCTTTTAAAACCACCAAATGGGAAAATGTAAAATATTCTTAAGAATCCTTTTAAAACCAAAATGGAAAAATGTAAAATATTCTTAAGAATCCTTTTAAAACCAAAATGGAAAAATGTAAAATATTCTTAAGAATCCTTTTAAAACCAAAATGGAAAAATGCAAAATAGTCTTAAGAATCCTTTTAAAACCAAAATGGAAAATGTAAAATATTCTTAAGAATCCTTTTAAAACCAAAATGGAAAAATGGAAAATATAAGAATCTTAAGAATCCTTTTAAAACCAAAATGGAAAAATGTAAAATATTCTTAAGAATCCTTTTAAAACCAAAATGGAAAAATGTAAAATATTCTTAAGAATCCTTTTAAAACCAAAATGGAAAAATGTAAAATATTCTTAAGAATCCTTTTAAAACCAAATGGAAAAATGTAAAATATTCTTAAGAATCCTTTTAAAACCAAAATGGAAAAATGTAAAATATTCTTAAGAATCCTTTTAAAACCAAAATGGAAAAATGTAAAATATTCTTAAGAATCCTTTTAAAACCAAAATGGAAAAATGTAAAATATTCTTAAGAATCCTTTTAAAACCAAAATGGAAAAATGTAAAATATTCTTAAGAATCCTTTTAAAACCAAAATGGAAAAATGTAAAATATTCTTAAGAATCCTTTTAAAACCAAAATGGAAAAATGTAAAATATTCTTAAGAATCCTTTTAAAACCAAAATGGAAAAATGTAAAATATTCTTAAGAATCCTTTTAAAACCAAAATGGAAAATGTAAAATATTCTTAAGAATCCTTTTAAAACCAAAATGGAAAAATGTAAAATATTCTTAAGAATCCTTTTAAAACCAAAATGGAAAAATGTAAAATATTCTTAAGAATCCTTTTAAAACCAAAATGGAAGAATGTAAAATATTCTTAAGAATCCTTTTAAAACCAAAATGGAAGAATGTAAAATATTCTTAAGAAAATTGGAAGACACTCATGGAGAAAGTGCGCGATTAACAGCAAGGCCCTAAGAAGCTGAGAGCCAAGCGAAAAAGCCAAGAAACCAAAACGACAGGAACCCGGAACCAAAAAGCCTGCATATATTATTTAAAAAAAGAAGCCGGTGATGGGGGGTGTACTGAGGATGCGGTAAGGCAAAGCCACAAAAGCCACACCAAAAGCCACGTAAAACTCTCAAAAGCCCACAGCCCGGACAAAAACAAAAAATGCCACAAAAGCCAACAGCCCGGAGAAACACAGAATAACACAAAAAAGCAACTGAATCAAAGTACCTCTGTCTCCACAATCTCAGTTTCCATCCTCTCTTCCACCAGCTTTCGCGTTCAGTCGATTTGGACACCCAAAGCCTCTGAGAGGCTCTAGAGGCTTCCCGACAAATTGGCTGGAGCGCTCCGAAAAAAATGGGCTGCGGAGCCTCCTGGCGTCCTGGAACCCAATGCCAAGCTCAAGAAGTACTTGGGCATTATTTGGCTGTGGGTCAAATAGGCACCCCAAATGGCTTGCCCTGGTAAATGGAAACAAGGACTCAAACCTGCGGTCCCCTGGTGGTTTAATTTTGACCCATAACATATACAAAACGAAAGCCATGAGGGCATAGGTGACCTTTTTGGTTGACTATTTTTCAACCAAATCAACCAAAAAGGACACCTATGCCTGAGGGGCGAACCTAGGGGAGACCTCTAGTTTTCCGCAGCCCTTCCATACTCCTGCTCCAATTGGTTTCAGAACAAGTCTCCAAAAAACCACCACTCCCGGCACAATAAACAAAATTTCCCAGGCGCAACACCGTGTCGCAGGACCCGTGCTATGCCATGCCCATACATCCATGTATCCCGCCTTCATAGCCCTCTCTTTCATTTTCTCCATGTAAGACTTTACTGGAGGCCTCGTGGCAAGAATCGCGGCAACATGCACCCGCAACATGTGACATGCACCCAGACCCTGAATTATGTCAAGGTTTTGCTCCCCCCATTGTTGGGGGGGGGGGGTCATCTTTTATATCAAGTTTGTTTGCCAAGAAACACATCCGGGCAAAACCACGGGCCAACAAAGTCGGGAAACAAAAAACGGGCAAACAATGCGGGCATTTGTTTCTTTTTTGGTGGTCCCCAAACCATCAATTTTAAGATTGCTTCTTTACCAAGTCACGCAAAGGGGGTTGCCCACAAGAGGCCCTTCTGTTTAATGTGACTGTTCCGGGGGATCGCTTCAATGTCCAACTTGTTCGAGGGGTCTATGAAACTCCCACGTAGGCTTAGCCTTTTACTTTTAAAGGGTGGTTCACCTAACCAAGCTCTTCTCAGCTCAAAGGGCCTCAGAGCTGGGAGATCCAGTTAAGTGACCTAAGTGGCCAAACAATCAGATTTAAGATAGCTCATCTATATCAAAAGACAAAACACAAGGCCAAACAGTCGCGCAAAGGGGGTGCCCACGGGATGATCCTGTTTAATATGGCTGCCTGGGGGTCTTTAATGTCAAGCTTTTGTAGGTGGTTCAATCTGGCAGTACCATACTGTGCACTGGGAATCTGAGAGTAAGTCTTGGGAATACTAAACTTAGACCAGGCAATACTGAACCAAATACTGGGAACCCAAAAATAAGGCTTGTAATACTAGATTAGACGCGACAATACTAAACTAAGCATGCTGGCAATACTAGACTAAGTATGGGCAATACTACAGCAAAACTCAAGTCGTCCAGCACTGCTTTGACTTTCCAACATTAGGAACAAGCAGGAGCACATATGTGCTTGGACAAATTAAACCCATGGGCTTTGAACATGATCTATGTTGCTGTGCCTTCGTCGCGTCTCTCAAGCATGTCAGCCGCACCATAGAACCACATGTTGTGTCCAGCTTGCTCCTCGCTCTTATCCCACACATTGCTTCATGGCTAAAAGTTTTCATCGTCAACCCGCCTGTGGTCCATGATGATGTGCACCGTGTTGCTGTTCCGGGGCTCAGTCTTGGCATGCATTCCGCGATGAAAGCTGCTTCCAACCTTGGGCGTGCAGGAATTTGCAGCAACATGTGGATGCATCATGTGCACTGCGCAGGTACTGGTGAGACACCTGCGATATTCGCTGCTCCCCAAACGGACATGAGAAAGAAAAAAGGCGGCCCTCCAACTTGCCTTTGGGGTAAGGTCAGAGCAAGCGGCTGATCAACAAAAGATCAATACCCTCACAACTGATGACTCTCCGAGTGTCAGTGGTTCCTCTTTGACGCCCAGGCACGGCAAGTTCGCCAGCATGATAAAAGCGGGACATGTACTCAGGGTGCCGATAGCTCTTGTCGCCCAGCGTCCGGCAGCCTGCAAGCCAGCGAGACTGCATTGAAAACCCCCACCCTACAAGAACCACTTTGATCATGGCAGGAGCTGCAAAGAATTCACCTTACCCCTATCTGGTGGTTTGGTTGCTTTGCACCTTTTGGGGCACGAAGGTGCCATCTGGTTTTTAAGGTACTGGGAATCAAACCTCCAAACCACCAATCCAAACCACCAATTAAGGGAACCTGAACGGGACATCAACACCGGCAAAACCAGCAAGAACAAAGAATGGCAAGCCATCCGATCGCGAGCCAGTAGGCTTCGCCGCTTCCCTCGCACACCTGAGGGGAAGCACTGCAAAATCTACAAAAGTCGCGGAGCAAAATCGAAAAAGCAAGCAGGCAAGGCAAAGCAAGACAAAACAACAACAACCAACCAAGCAAACAAGCCAACAAACGAGATGCAGCTAGCAACAGTAAACAACCAAAAAGCAACACACAACGCACCAACATATGAAACACCAGCAAGCCAGCAGAACAAACACATTAAAAACTTCACCCCAGCAGGCCCAACAGACACAAGGAAACACATGAACATAATACACCAACAAACAATAAAACAGTAACTGGCAAACACAACAAACAACAAACCAACGGGGAATATAGCACATGGGACAACCCCTTCCCAACATGGTCGATGGGGAAACACTCCCCAACTCCCTGCTGAAAACAAGACAAGCAACAAACCAACTGAACAAAGCTTCGTCCAATGTTGAGCCACAGGAGAGAAACCGCCCATCGACTGGTCCCAAATGGCATAGCGACTTCCAAAAACAAAGGCTCCTACAAAGGGGCAAAGCGCGTCCTGCAGCCGTGGGCCGTGATGCTGAAAAAATGTGGCCGAGCTTTATTTATCTGTATTTAGCTTGATTCTTGATTCTTTGGCTTTCATATGGTATGATTTCACTTGTTTGCAGTAGCTCCGCTTATGGTTGAAAGCACGGGCCCAAAACCGACGGCACGCCGATTTTGTAGGCCTATGCCATTGCGCTTCACGTCCAGCTCCTGGTTCCTGGCCTAGGGCCCGCTCGAAGATATGAGGACATGGCTGTAATCGCAAAGGTTTGCACTCAAATGTCTATATACGTATGTGACTATTATATGTGCGTAACAGGTAATTATATTACTTAGCTTGGCGTGTTTATATACCGATCTGAGCCATGGTGCAAAATGCTTGGGACGTGATGAGAAGGCAGCAACTATGTCCAGCTGAGGGCCTTACTACAATCCCCAGCTTTTTGGGTGATACTTGGCGCATGCGATGGGAATGTGAATGTATGCGCTTAACCCATAACAATCAGACCTGCCAATTACCGAGACGCACAAATGCGCAAATTGGGCCCTAGCCAGATCTTGTTCGAACGAGCATGTCACACCTCCCTTAAACCAACCTTGTAAGCAGTTTGCAGTTCACCTTGTTCGGCTGGTTACCAGGATCAGATCTCCTTGCGATGATCATATCTGATACCTCCTTTCAAGAGCTATCCGTCCTGAATTCTGCCAAGATCCCCGTAGGATTGACGAGACCAGGGGGGTCACCGTGACTCGACTCGATGCGATTCGGTCTCTCCTTGCGCTGAAACTCCACGGTGACGTCGATCTCCCGGGCCGGCTGCTCAGCCGCCCGCAGCCCGTTCTCCCGGTACACGGTCCCTGGGAACAGCCCTTGGGCTGAATTTAGATGTCACGTCGCTACGCGCAGTTCGCCCTGTCCCGGCCTTTAGCAACTGCAAGATCTCCATGCTCCTGTCAGGCCAGTATGTGCATCGCAGCTTCTTGCTTGGAAGACCCACACAGGTGCGGTTGCTTGCACCAAGCAAACTGCAAAGCTCGGATTGCATGGCCCCCACATGTCTTGGCCGCTGTCCTGCTTCGATTCCAGTTGTCGAATGTGTCGCCTCTCCTCAGCATGTGCCAAGCAAGAACGAGGCTGGCGAAGCCTGACAAAGCCTTTCACCCAGAATGAGAACCTGATCTCTTGAGCCTGACGTTGAACGGCGCATACCAAGAACCAACTTCAGGCGCAATGGCAACATAATGGCAGTCAAGGAGTGGCGAAATCTGCCACCAAAGTTGGTCTGCCATAGAAACTACGCAAAACCTGAGGAAAAACAGAAGGCTGCCATCCCCTGAGGCCAAACAGGTGAAGTAAACGAATCCTCGACCTCGGAGCTGGAGCCAATGTGTTTGAGCCAAGCTGCCGGGATGGAGAAGCCCCGAGTGGGAGGTTCCGCTACCATGGCCCTCCCCTCGTTCTTCTCCTTAGCGAAGCAAGTGGGAAGCAACCCGGTGCTTCCGCTGCACGCGCACGGAAATCAAACTAATCACACACGTGCACAGACATGTATCTATATATATATACACATATGTATATACATACATATGTGTGGATATGATATATGCCATTTACCTTTTTTACACACACACACACGCGCCGGGCCCCCAATGCCAAGGGGCGATGTGGCCCAGGCCGGGCTCACTGAGCTGGCGCTTGGATGGCCGCCACTGGAAGGTCTCCCCCTGGGGCACTTCAATGAGCCGCCGGCCTCGCGATGGAAATTTGGGGGAGCCTTGACCCCCGTTTGTTGTTGATTTGTGTGTTTTCTGGACCATCTCCATGGTGTTATTCTATATATATATATATATATATGTACATATGTATATATAGTTGCATATGTTTATATATTTGTATATTGTTGTGGGACAAAAATAGGGTAACCCCAAAATGGCTTGCCCTGGTAAATGGAAACAAGGACTAAATCCCTTAATGTTCGCCCATAGCAATGTAAAGAGCGCATGGCGCAGCTCGGACCCTGAAAATGAAGATGCGTCTGAAGCAGGTCTTCGGCAAGCGGTGGACAATAAGACGAAAGGTGAATCATAATCAAAACCTAAAGAATTAAGAAGGCGGCCGCAGCTATTTGTGGTTGGGATTGTCCCTTACTGACCTTCATCTACCCGGGTTTTGATCGTGGCTCAGGTGCGGATAGAAGCTCTGACAATGGTTGGGGAAGAAAGTTTGATGACCCATAGCCCAAAGGGTTTTCAGAAACAGCTGAACTCGTAGCGCTCTGCCATCCCTGCAAGAAACTACTTGAGTCATCATTCCCACCTTGGCCGCAGTGCTGCACAGAGTTGTCCGTGAAATATTGGGCAAGGCCATTCCTCAGCGCAAGACACACAATCACCCCCCCCCTTACCCCTTAAACCTCCCTGCGCCCTGGGGAAGTTCACCTTTTACAGACATATAGCCCATGTTACCCCAAAAAGTTGAAAAGTTGTGTTTTTAAGAGGTAAGCCCCCTGTGCTGTGAGCCCCAGGAAGAGCCAACTCGGCTGGCGGGTCATAGGCTGTGCGCGTCGAGGCTCCGGAGGCCACTCGGCTCTGGGCGATGCTCAGCCTTGCGGCACAGCGGGAGGCCTGTGAACTTATCCCGGAACTTGCTGCTGACCTGAACAAGGCGGGTCCTGTCCAGTACCGCTCATGAAAATGTGTCCAGTGAGACCTGGGTGAAAACTGTTGCTCTACTCTGATGCAGTTGACTACAGACACAGGCTAGGAAGAGGAAGGCAAAAAGATGCAAGTGGCATTGTCTCCCGCTCACTGGGGCCAGTCGGCCCAGCTAACTCTCGCTTTGAGGATGCAACCCCAGTTTCTTTCCTACAAAGAGCGAGTCTCATGCGGTCCCCAACCACCATGTTGTGCTAGCGCTCACTTAATATGTTGGAACTGGAACATAAGTCCCAGGCCTGTCCGGCTTCTACCTTCGGTTCATAGGACTTCCAATAAGGCATACTCCAGACTCACCTAACATGCGTCTGTTGTATCTCAAGTTGGATACTCCAAAAAAAGCCATCGAGCCTCTGAACCAAGCACGTTCTTCCGAGCCACTGCCCCAGGCCATTCTGCTATCTCACGGGGATCTGCCAGCATGCCGGGCAGCGCCATTCTCAAATGGATCTACGCCAAAGCTGCTCTATTCAAAGGGCCTCTGCCTCTGATTGCTTTGCTGATTGAGGTGTGTGGACGAGCTTGCGTAGCCCAAGCTAGCAGAATCATGGGTCATTCTGCGACCCAATTCTCCCAGTCTGCAAGAAATGGGTATGTCTTGTGCAAGTGCAAGCGCTTGTAAATGGCTGCTTCTGCGCTTTGACAGAGGCATCTGTTTCCTATTCTCCGGTGGACGCCCCATCTCGGGCCGAAAGTGGCTTGCAAGCGGTTGCAAGCGGTTGTAAGTTGCAAGTCAGCACTGGCATGACGCTTCACACATCATCCGAGGGTTGCAAGCTGGTCCATACTGAAGCCCAGGATGGTCGACCCTGATTTTGCCAGGCCGGGCCTGCAAGTCCCAAAGTGCTACCCACAATCAAACCATGATTCGACTTAGGCCCAGCTATAGAATATATATTCTATATTGTTTGCTTCAGTTTGAGTCACTGGTAAAATGTAAAATGTATCCTAAGTCTACCCCAGAAACCCTACAGTAAACAGTAAACACGCTTCGCAAATTCAGTATGCCGATTGGTTCATATTGACTGGCAGCCCAAAACCGCTCGTGCCCGAGGGCTCAGTCCGGGCACGCGGGCGGTCCAACATCCTCCGCCACGATGAGCTTCGTGAAGCGGGGAAGCACCTGGCAGCCACGAGAAAACGATTCGGCCACCGCCGAATCGAAACTTGGCGAAGCTCGGACTTGAGTTTGTGAACTCGAGATCCTCTCTCGACCGTCGACTTCGCCAATTGTTTGTTGCAACCGTGTTGAGAGTGAGAAAATGTGGGACTCCCGTCCAAGACACGGGAAGCTTAGTGAATCCCTGGCAGCTGTGGCTCAAAAACCCGATGCCCAAAATGGAAGCGTAGAAAACCCGCGTAGTGCCCCAGCTGCTTCATTTCGAGCCAGGTCTGCGCCCCGGAAGTGCTGAAGCCATGGCCGGCACCTGCTCCTCAAAGTCTGCTCGAAGCCGCTGAGAGTTCCAGCTGTCCATCTCCACCTGCGCCGCATGCGCTGCAGGCACGATTCCCGTAGTCCTTCCAAAAGAGCAAATGGTATCAGACGAACTGGAATTCCAGGAGCCTCCCCAATTCCGTGGTGAAGATTTGGGAACACGAGTCACTCCTTGAACAGCCCAACTAGAAGGAGTAACACAAAGAGTGGCGTGAACGAGAAACACGTGTCTCTGTTGCAGCAAGATATCGCATGAAGCCTAGCTCGGATTATGTTGTTAAAAAAAGAGAGAAAAAAAGAAGAAGAAGAATAAAAAACACTACAAACAGCTGAACATTGCTGAACATTGCGGAATCTAGCTTGTTCCCCTCCTGCCTTTGCAGCGAACATGCTTACGTTCGATCCGCTGCGGATGGATTCTTCCCCATGGATTCTTCAACCACGGATTGCTGAGGGTGCCCGCCCACTTTCGGGATGCGCTTCTGCGCTGCAGTTCACCCGTGACGCCCCAAAATGTGCGGCCGCCTCAAAAACAATGCCAAAAACCAAAACCGTGTGATGAAAAGCTCACCAAGCACACGGACACGCTGAGCAATGAGAGATTGCAACGATTTCAAAGCGAATTCATGCTGCACGGCTTCCAGCCAAGGAAATGAAGAAGCAATGGGATTGACAGCCTTGGTGCTGTTCACCGTGCACTCAGCGCGAGGGCACAGGATAGTCACCTCAGCTAGAGCCAAAGTAGCTTGGTATATTGTTTCTGTATAGCTGACTTGGTTCGAAGCAATTGAATGTGGCCTGGAGCGGAGCTCGGGCCTTGTTCATGACACTAGATTTGTGGTAGCGGACCATCAACTTGCCCTTCCCATGGAATGTAAGGATTGACCGAATCCATCAAGCAACATAGTCGATCAATGAAAGCGTCTTTGAAAACTGAGAGTTGTCTGCGCATTCTCTACACGTCTCGCAATCCTCAAACCCGTTACGAATCAACGCTCGAGTTTCTTCGCTCAGCCGCTGATAATAACAGCCACGCGCGCGCATCCGGCCCCAAGTGGCAATCGTGTTGCTTCTGGAAACTGAGTCGAAACACGTCAAAAAGATCTCTGCCCAGTCGACAAGATACTCAAATGGGTGTCGCCGGCAAATTATCCGAATGCCAACCTCCGCTTCTGTACTTTGGCCTGTGATTGCAAATGCGGGTATGGATCAAAATAAGGCCACCAAGCAACCGCAGGTTCTAGTCATTGTTTCCATTTACCAGGGTTCCATTTTGAGTACCTTTTTTGGACCCACACCCATGTGATGACCCCACGGTGCTTAAGACGCAGCCCTAAAGCTCACTGAACGCTCTTGTCATCTGAAACACTCTTAAATGGCCGGACTAAACACCGCTCAAAACGATTGGCAAAGCTCGAATTTTCCGCGAGCTCGCAAATCTACCAGACCCTAGCCACTTCTTTCGGCCGCTGCGAGTCCCCCCCAAAAAACCCTCCCAGCGGCTGAGCAGATGCGCCTCTCGGCCCGCGAGACCGCGAGCCCGAGGCCCCGAGGCGAGCCGGAGGCCCCGAGGCCCCGAGGCCCAGGCGTGCAATCGCCCCATGGCCTTGGACTTGGCCATCTGCTGCCAGACCTCTCCGAACCGATGTGACAGGAAGCAGCGGGGGATTTTGTTCACCCGGTTTTGAAGGGAATCGATTTCACTGCTGGACATATTCTGGTCTTCTTCTTTTTTTTGCAGAGGGCTTAAGCAAATGGAGGAAGTTCATTTGGGCACGGGTCAAAATCGTACGGTGGTTTTCTGTTTCGCGGAATTGTTTTCCAGTTTTTTGGGGTATTTGTTTCCAGTTTCTTTGTCTAGCCACTTGCACTGCAGATCTTCTCCGCCTTCTTCTGGATCACCCCAGGTCACAACAGCCCCAGATTCAAGAATGGCAGCAAAAGCACCGCCGCTTGATTGGATGTGCTTGACGCTTTGCTTCCTTGTTTGCTTGCTCGCTTGCATGCTTGCTTGCTTGCTTGCTTTGCTTGCTTGCTTGCCTGTTTGCTTGCTTGCTTGCTGGCTGGCTTGCTTCCTTGTTTGCTTGCTCGCTTGCTTGCTTGCTTGCTTGCTTGCTTGCTAGCAAGCCCTCGGTTACGGCTAACCCCTTGCTTGCTTCCTTGCTGGTCTAACTAGAAAAAAATACGCTGAAAAACCGGAAAACAATTCCCCAGAAAATAGGGGAACCAAATCGTACCCCCAGTGAACGGGACCCAATCCGACCAGTACAATCGGTCCTAAAATGGGTGGTGAATTCACCTACCAACCAAAATGGGATCCCATTGACAGCCAAGTCGGGGACCCCTTCCCCAGCGGTACCAGTTTGCCATTCTTCGAGAATTGGAATCCTGCTCTGACTGCCCGCCCCGCAGCCTCAAGCTCTTGCGCCTGGAGAACCGCCTGCGTATCCAGGGACTCCTGAATGACCTCCGCACAATCACGCCTTGCCCTGCAGCTCTTTTGCTTCCAAGGTGTGAGTCAAAGGAAGTTGCAACGCAAGGAATTGCCGCATAGCAACCTGGCGCGCAGGCCTGCCCGGCACATTCGACCTAACTCCCCAGCTGGGAAAAACCGTCGCCTCCAGGTGCTTCAAACGCTCCAGAGCCGCTGAGGCTTCTGGGTCCTTGTACCAAAAACGACAAAAAACAAAGACAAAAACCGTCGGAGGCTCGCCTTCCCAGCACTTGGGATGTTTGTATGCACAGAACTGCCTTCTGTTCACACGTTTGATGGCGGGAGGGATAGCCTGTCCAATGTATTGCTGCCCTTTGAGAATTGCGCCCGGAGCGGTGTTTACCCTTGAGCCACAACGCTTTAGCTTTAATTCGTAGGCACGTCCTACATATATATATATATATATATATATGTTTTGGAACCAGGTTCGCAGGGAGAGGGCCGGGTGCGAGGACGCCTCCACGTCCCGAGAGGCAAAGCTTCCGAATGGGTCTCAAATGACATTTGAGTCATAATCAAAACCCGGTATTAAGATGGTCGATCCCCAGAACCATGTAAAGAATTCAGAAGGCGGATATCCGCAGCTATTTATGGTCGGATTGTCCCTTACTAACCTTCATCCACCCAGGTTTTGATTGTGGCTCAGCCAATGCCGGGAATCCCTCGGCTCACTCAATGCTCGCATCGTCCTCCACCTGGACACCCTGATGACCCATCTTTGGCCGCTCCACCTGCAACTGGCAGAACTTGTGACGGTTCCAAAAATTAACAACTGACCCAAAAACATTCCCAATCCATAAGAAACTCCCCAAGTCAAGAAACTCCGACCATTTCCGACCACTTAGAACCATCAACTTTGCTTGAACATAACTGTGACATGGGAAACCAAGAGTTGCGTCGCGTTGCTTTTTGTGGGGTGGGGCAAAGGGGAAAGAGTGGGTGGCGCCCATGTCCCATCCCACAGCGCCGGTAACATTCCGACTAGTTGCGGAAGCGGCTTAAACAGGCTAAACGTTTCACCAAGGCTTGCAAAGCGCCGCTTTAGATGACCGACCGACTGCCGCACAAACAATGGTTTTCCAGCAAACGCCTTGCTATTCGATTGCAGCCGTCGGCCTGCGTCGTGACTGAGGTCATCTTGGCGCTTGCAGTCTGTGCCTGAGTCACTGTGGGCACTCTTTGTTGCCGAACGGCAGAAGCAGTTCAGTGAAACCAGCAAGCACGAATCCCATTCAGCAACAATCTTTGCCCACAATCAGTCAGTCAATGCTTCTGGAGTACTGCACAAATGTCGATTCCGTCTTTCAACGTCTTTCCAGAACTCACAGCTTGCCAGTGTTTTCAGAAATATCACCACTCTTTCTGCAACAAGACAAGGGAGACAGGACCGACCCGCAGTCTAAATACCCTCAAGCTGAGGGAAATCAAGCGCTGTACATGTCTACATGTGAGTAGAAAGCTAGGCGGAGAGGGGAACATCCTGGCCGCATCCCTCCCAAAGCGATTAAAAGTTCTGTGGTTGTTGGGGGCTCTTGACGTGTATACATGTGTATATATATATATATATACATATATATATATAGTCCAAGCCGCATAGCTGGACACCGTTGCAGCTGCCGCCTGGATACCAAACCTGGGTAGCAAACCACGACAGCCTGGACTCCGCACTGATCGATGCACGTCTTTTGACAATGTCTGCCAGCGCCGTGTCGTGCGCATACCTCGTCTTTCTCTTGTCACCAGGCGCGCTGCTCTACTGCCGATACCACCTGGCGGAAGCAAAGCGGCACAAAGATTTCCATCATATTGATTCAGTTGCAACTAGCCATCGCCCGAGTCGAGGCGCGGTTCGACTATGAACTGTCTTTCAAGTCTTGCACCAAACCGCCACGAAAACTGTCAACAACTTGCTCCAAATATTGCGCCTCAGCCGGAGTCTGCGTCTCAGACGTGCAGCTAGAGGAGGCCTGCAACTCTGGAAAGTGTCGCCCTTTGGAGCAAACAAACCACAAGCACTCTGACAAGTCTGACATTCTCCAGAGAAAGCAGCTGCAAGTATCACTATCACCATGACAACAACGTGGTTGGGGATATCTGTCAATGCTTTCATGCGGCTTCGATAGTCCCCGAAACAGACCACCCCCACAGCCCGTGGACCTAACCCCAGGTTTCCCACCTCCACCTGCGTGGCAATGGAGGCCACTTGCGGTTGCGTGGCCTCCTTCCAGATGCCCTGACGAAAGAGGTTCTGGTTCGGCGGGAACTTGAGGCGCCGAGTTTTGCGCTCCATGTCTGCCTTGAAGCCTATCTCTACAGGAAACCAACTGGAAGAAAAGGGACAAAGGGTAGCACCAAGCAACTGGGGCTTGGAAATTGGAGCAATAAAACTCCGATTTCAATTGTGTGCAACATCCAGGCGGCCAAAGAGATGGAGCTGTGCCTGGAAGGATCCAGCGGGCTTAGGCAACGAGGCCCACCCTGCCTAACTTTCTCACAAGCCAAAAAGCAGCTCCGAATTGACTAGCGCAGCCAGGTGTGACATGCCCCCAAAAATCACTTCCGCCAATGCAAGCAGTACACTGACTTGAACTCCCCAGTCAAAAGCAGGAAGACCTTGGGGTGCTATGCTGGTTGCAGCACAAGGCCATGCTTCACTGTCGGAAGTTGTTTCAAAGAGTTACACAAGGGTGACTTGGTCAGGATTGGCCTGCATTGGGGATCGTCAAGCAGCCCATGCTAGAAAAGTCCTTTGGAGCTCCAAAGACGCCAAGGCAGAGGTCAGAGAACAGCTCTCTTCAACCCCTGGCGCCTCGGTTTGCGAAGCCGAGCATTGCTGAGATGCCTGCGTCTCGGCAAGCAGCGCGCCAAACTGATTCACTGCCGGCACGCGCACCTCCCCATGACCTTGATGCTTCTGTGCCGTGCCTCTACGCATTTACTGCGCACTCTCCCTGCGCCTCTCTCCATTTGACTCTGCGCTTGCCCTACGCACGCCTTTGCGCGTTTCACTTGCGCATGCCTCTGTGCATTCCACTGTCTACTTTCCCTGCGCATGCGTCTATGAATTTGCCTCGGCACATGCTACGCCTGCCTCCATGCTTTTGGATTGTGGTCCGCGCATGGAAACCCCGAATTCCTCTGGAAACCCAACGGAAGCTGCAGGACCCCCTGCTGTTCGAGTCGCTTCGCGTGCATGGCACCAAACTGCCAGCCCCGGCCTCTGTCTGCATGGCGCTGCTGTGGAGAAGCACCTGGTGTGAAAAACTTTTCGGCTGGCGTCACACATGCAACTGCAGCCGGATTGGCAATGTGGCCGGCCATCGCACACTGTCCTTCTTCCGGAAAAAAAAAAAAAAAAAAAAAAAAAAAAACAGACAAGAAAAGACAGGAAAACCCGCCAGGCACCATACCTGCCTGGCGATGTTTCCTGACTCCACCGGCATTTCTCTTGGCATTCACAATAAGACTTGGCTTGTCAAAATCAGACCACCAAAAAAAGAGAGCGCAGATTCGAGTCCAGGGCAAGCCATTTTTCCAGGGCCCTTGCCATTTTGGGGTACCCTTCGTACCCATCTTTGACCCACACCCAATTGGCTGTGGCTCAAAAAGCCGGAATACCACAATGGCTGGAACCCTGGCAAGTAAAAAAAACATGGACTTCAACACCTGCGTGTTTGGCCCAACTCCTTCATTTGGACCCATCGGGATCCTCGACTCTTCGCCTCGGTCTGCACGCCCACGGAGAAATTCCCCGGAGCCGGCCCTGCCTGCGTCTGCCGTGCGGGGCTGGCTCGCTGAAATGGAGGGAGAAGGAGACCCGGAGACCCCCAGGTCTCCGAGTTTCAACCAAAAGCCAAGTCCGAAACCCGAAGCAAAAATCCAAACCCAACTGGGAAATGGTTCAAATCCAAATCTAAATCCAAAAATCCGGTTTTTAAGAGGCCGGAAATGGTTCAAATCCAAATCCGAACCAATCCAAACCAACCAGGGGTCACCGGAATGGCTGAACATCCCCCTGTTTTCTCTTGTGCGTATGATAGAATGCATGGTTTTGCGTACCAGCTCCACAACAATGAAACGCAGCAGACTCAACTCAACAGCCGCAACTTGAACGGTCCCTCATACATAGGATATGTTGGTTTCATGTGTTGCGACTGCTTGAAGACGTGAGAAAGGGAACAACTTCAAACTGCCTAACCAGCCCTTTGTCTATGTGAACAACAACCGACCTACCCGCTTGGAGTGGCTTGCCTCCAAATTTGAAATTGGAGGCTGATCGAAAAACCCGGTCTGTCACCTGAGGCAACAGCCCAAGCCCATCGTATGCATGAGCTCATGATCGCTCCTTTCGTTCTCCGAGTTTCACCGCGTAAAAAAACGCCTCAGGCGATCTTGAACTCCAAACTATCAGCTTGGCTTATGGAGCCTGCGGACACCTCGTGGTGCGCAGCTTGATTCACAAAGGAAAGCTGCTGGCCCATGGCTGCCGGCCCATGGCTGATACATGCTCATGTCCTTTGATACTTGCTGCCCGACAGCTTTGCTGAGGAGCAAAGTGAAGCCAGTTGCCTGAAGACACGGCCCTGGCTCGAGACTCGCATCTATGAATTCGATAACATTATATATTGCGGTGCGATGCCCGCAGGTGTTAAGCACCTCCCGTCAGCAAAGCATCCGCCTCCTCCTTCATGGTTAAGACGAGGAAAGAGCCGATGGTGGCCATGATCAGTGCGAGCGCATAGTTGGTCGAGAGCAGCGCAGCACACTCGCGAGGCGTCAAGCACAAGAAGCCTGGCACCCCGCTGATGCTGAGGTTCACGGAGTCGGGAATCTTTTCTGCCGGTGCAGTGGCGAAAGGCTGGCAGTTCATGCCAGGCAGGGACAGCTGGTTCACGGCTTTGCCAATCGCGAGCGGCGTCCATCCTCCTTCATTGCTACCGCGCTGCTGCCGCAGCCAGCGCATCCCCAGGGCAACTATGACCTCCGTCAGGGCCATTCCGAAACCGGCAAGGAGGGCCACAAGGTAGGTGGGCAGCTTGTAGAGAAAGCGGCAGGTTGGGGATGCCCGCTCGCAGCCGAAAGTGATGTGCGCAGACAGGGAAGCAAGCATGTAGAGGAGACATGCCAGGAACATGATGGCCCAGGACAAGATCGCCGAGTTGGATTTTGTTCGCAAAATTAGATCCCTCTGAGCACTGCACTCGGGAATGTCGGGCACATCCCTGCCCAGTCGGCGACATACAAACCGCCGAAAAAAGAGCAAGCAAGTGCCCATCACATTGAAACGTCCCAAGACGGCAAATGCAGCATGCGTAGCTATGGAGACTGCTCCGCGATGCGTGACCTCATAATCCGTGCCTTGAGCGAAAGCGAGCATGAGCACCAAACCCACATAGTAGAAGCCTTCTGACGAGACTGCCACAGTCGCCGTGGCGGATGTCACCCACAACGCCGAGCAGTCGCGGCGGCCAGGAAAATACTGCCAAGTGAGCTGAATGATTGGATTGAGTAAGCCTGAATACACGATCGCAACCACAGGGTAGAACATGTCTTGGAGTGCCTCCACTTGGATCAAGGTTCTCAATGAGATCAAGTAGCTACCCAGGAACAGACTCAGGAAACCAAATATACGTACTACCATTCCTGAGCCAATTCCGAACAGTCTTCTTCCTTTGAAGGGAAGATACATCAGCGGTAGAGCGAACGTAGCAATCAAGTTCGAACGTGACTGGAACGGGCCGAAGAAGTACTTCTCCCCTGCAAACAGCAGCCAGTGAAATACCAGCTCGAGCAGCATCACCCAGGTAGGTACTCCACCTATCCCCACGCCAGCCAGCTGCCACACAACCTGGCGGGGCAAAAAAACGCATTGCCAACTCGCTGTCCCAAAACAAAATCGTTCTTGTTGACTCTTCTTGCTTTGGCAAACTTTGGCAAGCATCCCACTTACGGTCTGTCAGTCTGAGAAGAATCAGATTTAGGAAGAAACCAGAACCTCGTGCGGCCCGGAAACAACTTGCTTGAGACTCTCGGACGTTCAGGGCAGGTACAAAAAACTAACTGCTACATTTACTCATACAGGTATTGTGGGATAGGCACAGATGCGGAAACCGACAAACTGGGACACAAACACCGACACGGATGCGGCACACACAGCAAGTCTTGCAAAGCATGAGAAGGAAGGCTGGCGTACGGCGTTACGGGGATCGAGATGCGTTTTTGGAAGCCCTGGGCCCTGGGCCCTGGGGGGCCGAAAACAAGCCAGACCACGGGAAGACGACGGGAAGAAGGGAAAACCATGGGAAAACACAGAAAAGCTCGTGGAAGACGGCAAGACCCCGAGAAGGCGTTGAAGGGCTTGGAGAGGTCTGCGCAAGGAAAAGCAGTCAAACAACAGCGATCTACAGGTAATATCCACTAACTACACCCATTCTTATTCCCAATCTAGTATTTAAGAGATAGACCCCTGGCCAAATTACTCATTCACTGGCGATCGATTGAAGCCAGGGTGGTCCACGAAGAACATGTTGGCAGTTCTAGCTCGAAAATTGCCCCTGTTCAATTCAAGCGCGATGTGCGGAGAACAGTTTGAGATACACGTTGACAGCTCCAGGTTGGACATCGCGAATTGTTCAGCAAGGGTGTTGTATGCAAATCGGACTTCGCAGCTCCAGATCGAAACTTGAATCTTTTCAGACTACATCCATGCAGTATGAAGTACACTTTGGCACTTCGGCTGCTCCAGCCTGAAAGCTCAAAACTGTTCGGAGGCTCGGAAGTCGAGACAGTTCACACGTGACGAAAGTGGAACGGCACTGTGACATGGGTGTTGATCAATATTGAGTTCAGCTCCCAAATGACCATGGGTAACTTTTCCCATGTGGGAGTATCATCTTTTTGTGGTTTTCCCCAAATGGGCATCCAGTGTAAACGACCTTTTGATCAACCCCACATTTTGCAGCTCCGGCTCGCAATTGCACGTGAAAGGCTAATTGCCGAGGCACCAAAAAAATACTTTGCCAAGTTGCCATCTGGTCGGCAAGTTAGCATTGGTAGGTCCGGTCACTTGGTTAGCTGCTCAGTCAGTCAGTTCGTCAATCAGTTGGTTAGTTAGCTAGCTAGCTAGCTAGCTAGTGAGTGAGTGGGGTAGGTGCTGCGCAAGTGACTTAGCGAGTTGGCGAGGTGAAATTGTTAGTTAGTTACAGTGGTTGGTTGGTTCGTTAGTTGGCTTGCTGGCTTGCTGGCTGGCTGGCTATGTGGCTGGCTGGCTGGCTGGCTGGCTGGCTGGCTGGCTGGCTGGCTGGGTGGCTGGCTGGCTGGCTGGCTGGCTGGCTGGCTGGCTGGCTGGCTGGCTGGCTGGCTGGCTGGCTGGCTGGCTGGCTGTCTGGCTGGCAGGCCGGTTGGTTGGTTGGTTGGTTGGTTGGTTGGTTGGTTGGTTGGTTGGTTGGTTGGTTGGTTGGTTGGTTGGTTGGTTGGTTGGTTGGTTGGTTGGTTGGTTGGTTGGTTGGTTCGTGGTTGGCTTGTTTGTTTGTTCGTTGGTTCATTCGTGCGTTTGTTCGTTTGATTGTTTGTCTGTCGGTCGATCGGTTGGTTGGTTATTTAGCAAGCTTGTCACTTGCTTTGCTGGTAATTTGTTAGTTTGTTGGTTGCTTAGTTTGTTGTTTAACTAGTTGGCTCAAAGTTCGTGAGCTGCTTCGGCTAGCTTTGAGCTGGTGACTAGCTAGCGAGGTGGTGAGTCGCTGAGCCAGTCAGCTTCGGCAATGAGCTAGTCTGTTACTTGGCAAATGAATATTTAGGGAGTCTGCTGGTTCCAGCTAGCTAGTTTGTCGGTGAGTTAACGAGTCAGCCATCTAGTTAGTTGGCTCTTTAGCGAGCTGGGCAGCCTGGCTAGATAGCTGAGTTGTTGGTTAGCCAGTTAGACTAGTTGTCAATGGATTTGGTAGCTTTGAAGCTTGTTTCCACGTTAGTTTGCTCTTGAACTAGCTAGTTCTAGATTCAATGCCCAAGTAGTTGGACCACGCCGTGTGTAGATTTGCACTTTCTCTTGTTTTGGTGAGACATTCTCATCCAAGCGCGACTCCAACCGCTGCAAGCGCTGGTGCAAATATTCATGTTCATGTCCACGCGCATCTTCCACCACTGTACACGTTCTGATACATTTTTTTCTTTCATGCTCACGCGCATCTCTGACCACTGTATGCTCACGTTCACGCTCAAGCGCAACTCTCACCACTGCCTACATGCCGGCACCAACGTTCATGCCCACGTGCATCTTCGACCAAAATACACAAAGGGTCGAGATTTAATTTGGGATTGTTTTTGGTTTTATTTTGGGATTTTTTTTTGTTTTCCGGCCTGGCTACTAAAATGCTGTAATTTAAAGCATTTTCTCGCGAAATGTACGTATTTTACGCGTCCGTCAACATCATCAGCATCGTTTTCAACATCCCCCGCATGTCCAGCCAACATCGCGAGCATCACCAGCAAATTGGCTTCCCGCATCCCCCCTTGGGGCGGGCGGCAGCCCCCCCATGATGATCGAACAATTAGGGGCAAAGAATCTAAAAAGCAACGGTCGCACGGGCGGCAGCCCCCCCCCATAATGATCGAAAAAGTGATGATTCAATCAGGGGCAAAAAGTCTAAAAAATAGCGGGGGGGTTGGGGGGGGCGGCAGCCCCCCCCATGATGATCGAACAATTAGGGGCAGAGAATCTAAAAAGTAGCGGTCGCATGATGATCGGAAAAGTGATGATTCAAATAGGGGCAAAAAGTCCAAAAAATAGCGGGGGGGGTGGTTGGGGGGGGCGGCAGCCCCCCCACGATGATTGAAAAAGTGATGATTCAATTAGGGCCAAAAAAATATTATAAAAAGAAAGCAGCAGGAAGGGCATCAGTGCCTCTGCGCCAAGTCCTCGTGGTACAAGTGAGGGTTCAAATACGGGCAAACTAATCCCTGCAGATCGAAAAAGTGATGATTCAATCAGGGCAAAAGTCCGGCAGCCCCCCCCACGATGATTGAAAAAGTGATGATTCAATTAGGGCCAAAAAAAATATACAAAAGCAGCGGGGGGGTCATCAGTTCCTCTGCGGCAAGGCCTCATGGTACAAGTGAGGATTCAATCACGGGCAAACTAATCCCTGTAAAACGGCAGCCAAAGAATCTAAAAAGCAGCTGTCGCATGATGATCGAAAAAGTGATGATTCAATTAGGCGTGTATTTTTCGAAAGGGGGGTGGCGGGGGGCACCAGAGAGGAACTTGCGATGCTGAGGATGCAGGAAGCCAAGGTGAAAAACCAACTGGGAAAGCAGAGGATGCGAAAAGCCAAAGCCAGAAAGCCGCCAAAAGCCACAAAGCCAAAAAGCCAACGGAACTGGCAATGCAGAGGATGCGAAAGAGCGGAACTGTGAATGCAGAGGATGCGAAATGCGTAAAAGCAACACAAACCCACGTAAAAGCCACAAAAGCCAAAAAGCCGAAAAGCCACCCACCCTGAAAAACAAAAATAATTCCTTAAAAAAAAAAAAACATCCTTAAAAAAATGGCCCTCCATACACAAATGCTTGCGCTCACGCCCACACGCTTCTTCAAACACTGTATACGCGCCAACAATAATGTTTACCTTCATGCTCACGCCCATCTCCGACCAAACACTGCATACGCGTCGACAAGAATGTTTGCGTTCATGCTCACGCCCATCTCCGACCACTGTATACATGTTGGCGCAAATGTTGACGTTCACGCTCCCCGCATCACCCAGCAATGTATGCACGCAGGCGTATGCGAACAAATGTTATAGCGAGCACAAACATTTAACTTAGGTTCACGCCCACTGCACACCTAGACCACAACCGAGCGTACAATTTGCCTGCAAGCTTTAACGAGCCGCTGGCCACACTTTGCCCGAGAGGGGTCTGAGGAGTGTCTCGGAAACTCAGGGCCCTGGCCTGAAACAGAGTCCTGGGTTCAGCTGGAAAAAGGCGTTTCACTGAGGCGAAGTACATGTGTTAGTGTGTTCCTTCCAGTGAGCGCGGCATACTCTGGCACTGGGGGCTCTTCTCGCCTCGGCGCAAAACTTATTTTCTATTTCACTCCCTGGGAATTCGAAATCAAAGTGGAAATCGCTGTGTTTAACGCAGAACCGGTGGGATTTCAAGCTTAAGATGAAGTTTGTGGCGCGTACTCTGGCCGAAACACCACGGCGTCGTGCACCAAGTATTTAGTTGGCTACTTTAGTCGGCTAGTTAGCTAGGTGGCTAGATGGTGAGTTGGTAAGCCACTTGGTTAGCTACCTAATTAGCCAATTAGCCAGCCAGGTAGTCAGTTTGCGAATCGGTTACAGAGGTTCTGAAGTAAGTCCGCAAAGAAATCCGCGAGCAAGCTGAAAACCTTAAAAAGCCAACCGCGGTCAACACGAATGTCTGGGAGAAGGGCTCCAGCATTGGCTATGTGAAGTGAAACATGAGAAATTTCGAGCAACGCCGGGTTAGCGCGGTTTGCTCCAGTTTGGGAAAGATCCCACCTGCCACGTGCCAAGAGTGAGCGTGCTTGCGATTGCCAACGCGGCTGAGACTGCGTAGCCACTCCAAAGGGCCGCGCGATAGGAACCACCGAGAAGGACGATGATGACCACATTGCCCCAAAACTTGGGCGCCATGCTCCCAATCATCTCCCCGGGGGTGATCGTCAGCTCAGCGGGGTAGTAGCACACAGGACTTCCGGGTTCCAGCTCTCCAGCCTTCTCAGCCTTCTCAGGCTCTATGCTCACCTCGACTTCTGCCTGGGTGCTGCCGGTTTTTGCCACAGCGTCTGTCTCAACGGTCTCAATCGTCTCAGTTGGCTTTGTAGGTTCCTGTGCATCTTCGATCTTGTGGGCAACTACTGTTGTAACCTCCGGCTTTACTTCGGCGCTGCTTGTGCAGCAAGCACTCGCATTGTTTCCCATGGCTCTGTATGTCTGGTCCAAATCCAGCGGAATGCATTATGTTCCGTCGAGCACTTCCGACGTGTGACCTGGGCAAGCCAAGGCTCTATTGCCCGTGAGCGCCCCGCCTGAACCTCTGCATCCAAAGTCTCAGCCGCCTCACGGACATCTCCGGCAAGTTGATAACCCTCACTCTGCGAATGTACATGGCCATGGGTCAAAATCCTGTACCCCCAGTACTAAAATGGGGGGTGCACCTACCCCAAAATGGGATACCATTGGCTTTGACCCACAGCCACATCAGGTTCATGGCTCAGCCACTCGGCTGCAACCCCGTCCTGGCTCGCCTCCTCTGGCTCGGCCTGCGGTCTTTTCGGCATGCGGAAGTCGAGGCGCAATTCTCATATGGCCGTTGCCCAAAAAAAAGAAGGTAATCCCAAAATGGAAGCCTGGCGAATGGAAACCTGGACTCAAATCTGATGGCTTCATTTTGACCCGTACCCGTATTGGACCCTGGAATCCTGCGGGAGGAGCCGAGGCTCCAAATGGCCCGCATCCGGCACAAAATCCACGGCTTTCCGTGGCTTCGAGCCCCCCCCCCCTCCGCGCAGGTTTTGGAGGCACAAGGACTGATCTGAGCGCTCATTGGGGGCTGCCTAGCGACTCAACCCTCGCACAACCAAACCCAGGAAGCAGTTTGCCATTCAGCCGATCGCTCCCAAGCCCGATCTATAAACAGTCGACTATTCAGCTCGTCCGTCTGAAACCTCGTCTTCTTCCCCTTTTAAGCATCACTCAAAAGGAATCTCACTGCAAACTGGCCCAAAAGGTGCTATTTGAAACCAAAGGAGGAACATTGGGGAACGTCGCTCAAAGAAATGCTTTCGCTCAAACCTGCCATCCAAGCATCCGAAGATCCTGCATTGCTTGCAAAAAAACATATCAACCAAAAAACGTATGGTTTCAAACCCAACAAAAAGCAAATCCGACAAATCTTCGTGCTCTGAGCCTCCTTTCCACCTGCCTCCCAAATCCCGCTCTCCCCGTTCGCTCCGCACCGTTGCGCAGGCGGCGTCGCAGACTCGGGGCGCGGCCTGGCCATCAAAGGGGGCAGGGCATCCTCAACTGCATACTGCGTACTACTTGTTGTGCCTTCTAGTTGGGTTCGAGATTGGGTTTCCCCAAAAACTAGCTTGTGGTCTTTTACTATTGGCTTTTTCTTTGGGGGGGAAATCACGAGGTGGTCGGGGCGGGGGGAGGGGTGAGTGAGCAATCAAAAGCTGGAACTGAAGTCTACCCAATGTAAAGAATGAAGAGGTCCCCTTCACATACCCAGGCTTCCACGCACCTTGGGAACCTCGTTGACCATTCTTTACCTGGCATTGGGTTCACCATTTTTGGGACCTCGACTATCATCTCTTGCTGTGCCTTCTGGTTGTCAACCCCAAATAGAACTGACTACCTCTCGGTCAAAGGCCAAGTTTCACTGATGAGCTCGACTCACCGCCCGCAGACTTATCCTCAATGTATCCATGGTTCAAAGAGAGCATATTTGCCTCGCTGGTGCGAGAGATGCAGGGAATGAGAATTGGAATGAAACCGATTTAAACCAGCAAGTGTTTCTTTTTCTTTTTTGACCGACCAGGAAACCAAGCAAAAAAACACCAAGGAAACCGAGGAAACCAGCGAGTTGGATTCGAGGGGCTGATAATCCAGTTCGAAGCTGCCTTGCCTTGAGCCTGGAGAATTCTGGATCGGACACAGGGTCTCCCAAAGACTACCACCCCTATTTAAACAGGGGATTCCCTTGTATCACAGAAGTGGGGATAAACCCCTTGATTCCACAACCCCGAGACAAATTATCATACTAAGAGAAATTGGGGGAACGTACACTATCCAGGAGCGACCTTGGTTCTGCCTCGAAAGGTTCTATGCACAACCTAAACTTTCAGGCCAGCATCTCCTGGGGCACCAACCAACAAACAAACAAACAAACAAACAAACAAACAAACAAGCAAACAAAACAAACAAACAAACAAACAAACAAACAAACAAACAAACAAATGAACAAACAAACAAACAAACAAACAAGCAAGCAAGCAAAGAAGCAAAGAAACCAAACCCCGGGACGGGATGCGTCAGCGATGGCTGGGTCGAAAGGTGGTTTTACATCATTGCGACCTCAGTCGTGCCAGCGGCTTCCAGTATCGTTCAGCCCTACCCTCCGGCTCAGGGGCCCTTCAGCCGAGGGGCAAGTGCACATTGACCCTGGCAGCTTTATGAAAGGTTGGGCAGGAAATCCGTTTTTTTGTGGGACC